>MJUT01053805.1:131497-147149 GCA_002080005.1 Gigantidas platifrons
ATTTTCTTTTGGTATGACTCCTTGTACGGTTGGCGATGAGTTGTTCACTCTCTGGTGTTATGATTGCTTGTTTGTCCACATTGTGAACAGTTACATTCTGCTATCACTCTATATGCGTTACAGCTATTATATCCATGACTTGATTTAGAAAATATCAACAAAATGAAGACAGTAAATACCTTGTTAAACTATGAACACAATCCTATTTTTCACGGAGGTCAATGCCTTGTTAAAACTATGAACATAAATAATCAAAAGTATGAATATCTTTTCATCAACTGATTAAAAATACCAATATGTATAATACCGGTATGCTACTGTTGATATGGCACCCCCTGTCAAAGACCTTGTAGCGGCTTTTTAATGTATATCTTTAGTTTCATAATGTATGCAATACAATTTTTTTTTCAGAAATGGCATGTTCACATTTCTTGGAATTTCAACCGACATGACGGATCATGGCGGAAGATAAAAGATCAGAAAAACACAATCCCTAAAGTCTCTGAAATGATAACAGAAATTCTTGCATATGAAAATACCTGGAAAAGAATTAAAAATGAAAATACCGAACACTGGTCTGCTATTAAACATGAGATGTATTTAAAATTTCTGTATCAAATACAAATTGGTGAAGATATTGGTGTGTTTGATAGAAACAAATTTAAGGACATACTTTGCAATCATAGTGACAATTTTGAGAGCAACAATGCATATTCACAAAACATCGAAGCTGGAACTAGAGAATGTTCACAATACGAGAGATTAAATATCATTGACAGTCTACCAACTTTACGAGACGCAGAAGATTATCTTAATAAGAAAACTACAGAAACAATATGTGCCAAAACAACCGAAACAATCAATTTACTACGCGGATATCGTCATCTGAAAAATGAAATAAAAAAAATACCAAAAGACGAAAGATCGGATTATTTGGGAATCCTTGATGTCAAAGTGTGTATTAAAAAATGCCATGCAATTTTGATGAAAGATGTAATGGATAAAAGAATACTTTCCCTGGAAAATTTAGTGTTTTACAAAGAACTGCAGAATTTAAGGGAGAACTATATCATTATCCCTGTTACAAAACAGAAGACGTAGCAGATGACGCCATTCAAGCTATTGTTGATCAATACAACAATATGGTACATGAAATATCTAATGACAATTTGGCGAGAAACAAACTGGAAAACTCTTTTAAATGTGCCTCTGTTCTCTTATTTGGTTTCTTGACGCTTCATCCATTTGCTGACGGTAACGGACGACTAGCTCGTCTTCTTTGTAATTTTTGTTTAAATGTGTTTAGTCCATTCCCAACTGCTATTTATAATGTGTTATCTCCATCGACAAGGGGCGATTACATAAATGTCATCGTCAATGCAAGAAAAATCTAAAACTGAGTCCTGATCGAATTGAATTCTCGTCTGATGCAATAAGAGAAGCATTACTAATTTTGGAACAAAAACCTGCTGATCTTTGTTCTTTAATAATTAAGAGTAGTTGGTTTACATGGCGTTACTTTTTACGAAAACTTGGAGAAGATATTCCAATGCTAGACTTTGAAAAAGATGAATAAAAAAATTACAGTAAAGGAAAACATGAACGAGAAGAATTCGAAAAGTGGTTCCAATCAAAGAAAAACGCCATCTTCGATTTTCGAAAAGAGTTGCAAGAGTACAGGCGGCTTACGAATTCCACGGTTAGTTTTTACATATTTCCCTCACCTCCTTAACCCCTTCCACCCCAAATATTACCCTCCCAAAAAGGGGAGGGGAAGGGTGGGGCGGCGGCGGACGGCACGCGCGCGGCGCGATGCGGGGGTCTGCGCGTCTAATAGGTTAACGCCAGTGCGGGCGGCACGCGCGCGGCGCGTCATGACGGCGACGACGGCGCGCGCGTCTAATAGGTTAACGGCAGTGCGGTGTGGTGTTAGCGGGCGTCGTTTTGTAACTGTTAAAATCACACACTACTATCAATGGTTCTCTTTCAGGGTGTGTCGTACATGGATGTCCACAATGTTACCCTCAAGACAGGACGACCACGAAAAATCCCCTTACCAAACATTCGATGAATGATTTATATTATATGACGAAACGCAAGGAGAATTATTTAAAACGGATCGGATACAGATATGTCTGTATTTGGGAACACGAATATCTTCAAAATATGATTTTAGAAGAGGGAATGAAGGATTACATCACTTCTTTGGACGTAATGGATCGTCTGAATCCTAGTGACAGCTTTTTTGGAGGACGCACCAATGCCATAAAGTTGTACCACGAAGTAGAAAAACCCGGGGAAACCATAGAATATTACGACTACACCAGGTAATTTTTTTTTTCAAATTTTGACGAGTTTTGTTAACGATTAGTTTGTACCGGCTAATATGACAGTTACATCGCATTAAAGAAATAAAAGATATTCATGATTCTTTTTTTTTTTTTTTTTGCAGTTTATATCCTAGTGTAAACAAGTACGCCAAATATGTTTGTAGACATCCAGACATCATCACCTCCAATTTCAAAGACCTGTCACATTATTTTGGGTTGGCCAAGTGTTACCCCAAGAAATTTGTTTCATCCTGTTCTGTCGTATACGACAAGAGATGGAAAACTGAAATTTCCGCTATGTAAAAGATGTGTAGATATAGAATACAAAGACAAATGTACATGTTTAGACAAAGACAGAGTCATAGATGGAACTTGGTGTACCCCCGAACTGGAATTGGCTGTATCGAAAGGATACAAGATATTAAAATTCTATGAAGTTTACCATTTCAACGATACCAGTGAATACGACCGGAAAAAGGGGAATGGAGGATTGTTTGCAGGTTATGTGAATTTGTTCTTGAAATTAAAGCAGGAGGCATCAGGATTTCCTAATGAATGCCAAACTGAAGAGGAGAAGTTAGACTACATTATCAAATATGCTGAAAAGGAAAATATCCAATTGGACTATCACCAGATCAATAAAAAACCTAGTTTACGTACTTTGGCTAAGATTTGTTTGAACAGTTTTTTGGGAAAGTTTGGACAACGTTTGAACACGAGTCAAACGATGTTCCTGTACGATACGGAGGTCGATAAATTCTTCCAATTACTCTCAGACCCTACCAAAGAAGTCTCTGATTTTCACATAGTCTGTGACGACATGATACAATTGGAATTCACAAACGATTCGTCTTTCTTACCATTAGATTTTAAAACTAATGTGTTCTTAGCTAGTTTCACAACCTGCATGGCAAGGTTACGTCTCTACGAACTATTAGAAATGACTCAAAAAAAAAAAGGCGCTGTACGTGGATACAGACTCAATTATTTTCGTTGATAATGATCGGACAATAACTAAGACATTACCCATTGGTAATTATTTGGGTGAATTGACAAACGAAATTGCGCCAGAGGATGAATACATCACGAAATTTGTTTCCAGTGGTCCAAAGTCATACGCATACACAACTAAATCACAGAAACAAGTCTGCAAAGTCCGAGGTTTCTCTTTGGAAAGCAAGACGAATGCAGACTTGATCAACTTTTCTACCATGAAAGAAATCGTTGTAGCAAAAACAAAAGACTGTATTACAACAACAAATCCTCGGAAAATTTCTCGCTTAGCAAAGAAAAGAATATTATGAAACAGGATTGAGGAAAAGGAATTCGGAATGGTGTACACTAAGAGACGTTTATTAAATGATCTGACAACTCTGCCTTTTGGATATTCCAAATAAGACAAAACTCTGTAATAATTTAATCATTTTATTTGTGCAAAAAATATTCATTGATTAACATTAAAATTTGATCCATTGTATTTTTGTCTTTTTTTTCTTAGTTGATTTATTAGACTTTATTTTTCGTAAGCAACGATTCGCTATTCCTGGAAGTCCTTTGCCCATAGATCGTTTTTTCCTTACTATTAATCCTTTTCCAGTTTGGACAGGCAATGTTTCTTTTACACATTGCTCCCTTTCTGTCACTTCATCAACAGTTAAATCGTCCTTTGTTTCGTGTTTGGGTAAGATTTCAGTTTGTTTGTTTTGTAGCAATTCTTCGTACCTTTATTTGGGTATTAAAACTAGTTCTTTGGCCATCACAGGTAATCGAAAATAGGCCTTAGAAGTTTCGGGAGTATTTTGGCGTGGCGAACTAACAGCTTTTTCTTCTGTTCCTTCGATTCGTATTTGTGAGCCAACCGTGCAATGAAGGACTTGTAAGGTTTCAACGACTTGACGTATTTGGCTTTATTAGGAAATACACCTTTGTACAAGTTCAATGCAATCTCTGACAAGAGGTCGATTTGGGTCTTTGTTAGGTTGGATAAAATTATTTTTCTTTGTTTTATAGACGATTCGTTAAGAAATCTTATAAAGGTTGCATGCGTCTTCATTCGATGACTCATTCTTAAAAAAATGACGAATGTTTGTCAGTTCTCTCATTTTATTGAGGTCTATATACAATACATGTATCTCCCTGAAAAAATACCGGTTCGAAGCATATATTCCCTGTTCCGATGAGTCGCGAGATCGATCAAAATGTAAGAGTACAATTCTTTAGTACTTTTCAAAAAACTATCAATGAAATAGCGAGTCTGTCCTGGAAGAATTTGAGACGCAAACGTTAGGAGTTGTCTCATGTCTCTATGATTACGAAATAACACAAAATTTGTTGAGTTGAAGGCAATTGTTTTGGCATATCGACCCTGATTGAAAATATTTTGACTTAAAAACACCACAGAAATTCCTCGATGATGACTTGTGATTGTAAAAAGATGTAAAAGCTCCTCCGATTGAACTATTTTAGACATTAAATCGTCTAAGATGACTAAAGTGTGTTTGGTATTGTCCGCGAGCTCTTCTAAGCGTTGTTTATCAGGAAGACCCTCGTGAAAAGTCAAATTCGGTATATTCTGCATTTCATCGAACAGTTTCTGGTGCTCAGAATAGCAATACAGTATTCTCTCTGGAGAAATAGTAAACATGGCGTTAGCATTTTCAACCAATTGTTTTGTGAACACCGTCTTCCCTCCTTGTGTTGGAGCAACGATGCAAATTGTGGTGGGCGAGAAAAACGGTAACAGTGTTTTTTTCCGTCATTGTGCCAGAAGGTATGTGTTCAAAATGAAAACAATATTCTCTGAATTCTCCTTTTATTTGATAATATCACATTTCTTACATTTCTGAAAAAAACTTACATATAAATCTATCGTTTTGCTTAAAATCATTGGCATGAAAAGTATTGAAAATATCTCTCACTGAAATATGTAAACACAGTCTCATTAGTGAGAAATACACGACATAAAGTCCGCATACATCCGACTGGAACGATTGTATACGCCTTTGTATAACATTGTTTTTTTGACCATTTCTCTGTAAGAAGTCTTGCAAATCACAGCCGTAGTATGCTGCAGGTCTCCCTAAGCTGTCAAAATAGTCTACCTTATCATAATTGTACAAGATTACACACACCCAATGTTTTCCAGGATTGTGCAGTGGGTCAATATTAACGATATATAATTGAGGGTATGCAGAAGGCACGTCTTTAGGCAAGATATTGATTGCAGTGATGTCAACAAATATGTACCGTAAGCAATTGTATCTGCTCAATATTCCTTTTAACTGTTCAGTATTCATGGTTCTACAGAGTCGAACTTCTCTAGCTTCGTCTACTGCTAAAATGGCCTGCGACTGATAATAACACACGCAATTTATAGTTTCAGCTGTTGGTGTTTTGAATCTGATTTCTATTCTAGCGTTTCCGTGTTTTACTAAATTGATAAAATCTTCTTGAAATTCTTAACAGGGGTCCAGAGAAAATGCTCTCAAACTATATCCGGCTCCAAAATCTTTGTAAGAGATGTTTAAACTTGTATTTTCATATATTTCGAAAAGTCTGAGGTATGTTGTACTGTAATTTCTGTTGACTCCGAAATCTAGCTTTAGTGGAGTTCCGTACACTTCAACTCCATTCACTTTCAGAGAGACCTCTTTCATGTTGAAATGTTGAAAATTGAAGGGATTTTTAGTGTAATCACCGTTAACACTAGTCTGAGAAAGAAGACCAAACACTACTTTTGATGGAATAGCTTTCGGAAATATTCCATCCCAGTAAAATTCTGTAGAACCTTTGGGTATGACGTTCTGAATAACATTGCTTCTATTGATGACATACTTAGCAGGAGTTTCACGTTTCTGACGTCGATGATTCAAGATGACACCGGGATCTAATTTTACTCTTGCCGTTTTAAAATATACGTCAACTATTTTCACTTTGTAGTTTGGACTTGTCTCCACTGACATAACCAGAAAAGGAGCACTGGATCTAAACAGTTTCATGTAAATGTCCACTCCGTTGATCAACAATTTACCTTCCAAGTTCAGAGTACCTTCCAACAAATTTCCCTCTAGTTCAAATGTTCTTGATTCGTTTGTATATTCGTATCTGTTGATGAAACCAGAATTCAACGTAACGGAGTCCATCGGATCATCGTCTTTCATGAACAATTGGCTTTGAAGTTGCGATTCTGTTCTTCCTTACCCGATGATAATACAACTTTCAAATAAGCTTTCCAGGGATAATTGTTGGAGTTTACTGAGACAAGTTTGTTGTTCATATAAATATCGATGTGTGAGAACAGGCTTTGCAATGGTAAATTGATGATGCCTGTCTTTTCTTTGGGAGTGAGTGATGATCCATCGGCTTTCAAAATTTGCAGTTTGACATATAAACGACTCTTTCTTAGATCTATGTAATCGCTACCTGCACCCGATACTACAATTTCAATGGGAGTACTGTCACTTAATAGATTAGAGATGGGTCTTTCTTCTGTGTAATTAATTTTATCAATAGCGACCTGATTGGGAGGGGAGGCAAATATCGACAGTTCCATTGGCTGACCCACTTCCTTATTGTCTTCACTTAAAAACGACATTGTTATTTCTTTCTTTTTTTAACCACGGGAAGATCCCAGACACTTTGATGAAAATGTAATGTCTTCTTCTTTTGTGGTCTTGACTTCTTTGTTCTTCTTGTCGAGTACGTGTTATTTGATGCTGACGCCTTGCGGGTTTTGTTTGAACTAAACTTTTTATTTGTTATTTTTCGCTTAAATTTGGCTGAGGTCTTATTAGATGTTGTCTTCTTGTCGGTTTTTTTTCATATTCAACTTTTTACCCTGTTTCTTTTTGTTTATACTCTTGACTACCTTTATACGAGGCTTTCCTAATTTGGCTTCTTCTTTCATTTGTGATTCTGCCCTCTGTTCAGTGGCTGCGACTGGTGTAACTAAAGTTGTATGATCCGTAGGAGTAGAATCCGAAGCCGTGTTTTGATTAACGGGTATCATGTACGATCTTCTATATCTACCATACATGCCCCGACCCGTCTGATTTCGTTTTTTTTTTCTTAAATTGATAATGATTGAATCTTTTCTCCGACATATTTTTGTAGAAACGTTGCCATATTGTAGGATCCGACACATAGGTTTGACTGTTCATCTTTACGATAGAAACGGAAATTTTTTGAAATGAGGTGATACCGTCACTTTCTTTTTCAAGAATGACGCATCATTCCCGTTCTCGTCTTTAATATAGATGTGAATTTGTTGAACATCCTTCAGTTGAACAGATGTGTAATATGGATTGGTATATATGATATTTCTGTTATCGTTTATGTCTTCGTAGAAAACTCTTCTCAATAAAGGCTGTTCTGATGATCCAACAAAACTATTTTGGCATATATCCGAATACACATATATTATTTCGTCTTTTTTAGACTGTTCGGAAATACTGATCTCGGTTAAACCAACTACCCAATACCCATCAAATTGTAATGTTCTGTTTAATTTGACAAAAAAGTTGTAGGAGGAATTATTAGGGAAGAATTCCTTTCCATCATCGGAAGAAAGTACCATTCTAAAGCTCATCTTGGTTTCAAATGCGTGGTCAATGCTGACATTATGAGATTATATATCTTCCACATCTGTTTCCGGAACCCATGAATTAAACTTGTCTGACCATCCTAACCATTTCACCAAAACATGTTTTATACCATTTATTTTCTTTCGTTTTATGATTTTTTCTATCTTGAAAGTGTCAGTTTCAGATTTATCGATTTTCTGTAATTCGTATCTATAGAAGGTACCCTTGATATTGTCTCCGTCTATGTCTGAGATTTTGTAAATATCATGCTTACCCCTCTTAAACCTCTTTGCTATTTTGAAATATGCCATCGTCCACTTCTCTTGATAACCTTTTTCGAATGTTCTCTTTAGATGGGATACTCGGACGAAATCCCCTACCTTGAATTTATAAGATGACTTCTGTTTTTTCTATATCCCTTTTATCGGTGTAGAAGTTGGCTTCCGTTTCATCTTTTTGTTGCGTACGAGATATTGTACATATCTCATTTCGTCTTCACTGGTTTTATTAACGGATGATGGTGTATATCCACCTAACGAAGCGTGAGGAGTGTGGTTATAGATACTAACGATTTTTTGCAGCACGTCTATATATCTATATGTTTGCTTTTCCACGAAATACGAATATAATTTTCCCTTCAAAGAACGAATTACGCGTTCAGCATAATTACTTTTCACGGGGGAATTCTGTGTGTAAAAAACTTTTATATTCTGTTTTGCTAAGAATCTTTTGACTTCTGATTTAAATTCCCCACCTTGATCGAAACGAATAACCCGTGGTTTCCTGTTTTTATGGTCTTTCAAAACGCTTTTATTGGCGTCAGCAACTGTAGAACTTTTTTTATTCTTTAAAGGTTTTACCATTAAAAATCTCGAAAATATGTCTATTAGTATCAGCAGAAATTTAACGTTGTCGTTGTACTGAGCTACGTTTTCCATGGAGGCTAAGTCTCCGTCCCATTGTGCATCGAGACCACTGACGATAACTCTGTTTCTAGGGAAGTGTCGTCGTACAGGTTTCTGCACAGTATACGCCTCTTTATTTGATAAAACTTTTTTAACTGTTCCTAAACCAATATTGTATTTTCCCTCTTTACGAATAATTTGGTATACCTTTCCAGGTCCCGCAAAGGACGCTGGATGTGAGGGGTCCGTCCATATTTTAAGAACATAATCACGTTTCTCTTGATACGTCATTTCACGTACTTGATATATCACAGGTTTGTTTTGCGTATTTAAAAAAAAAATTGTATGTGTGTGAACCTATTGCCTAATGGAAGATTAAATGAGTGTCATCAGGGTTTGGGGGAGGTTTTATTTAGTTTCGTTGCTGCGTAATTAAAAACCAACACAAGTATAATAAACAACTTTATTTTTCTAGCAACTGATATAATAGGTACAAGCGAAAAAATCAGAGTAATGATACATTATGTCTGTGTCAATAAATACGGTGCTATGTCAAATTCACTCTCTTGTTCTTTCCATTCGTCTACTTCTTCTTTTTCGAAAGGATAACATTCTTTGCATGATAAAGCCTCTAATTCATTTGGATGTGAATAATACACTGTACCTTTTCACAAAGAAGCTGTGTCGTCGGAATCCTACTTATGCACAGAGAATGTGGTTAATTTATCTGAAAACACTTGAAGAAATAGACATTCCACAAGAAATGCGGGTATTTACACCTGTATAGAAACAGGACACCCAAGTATATATTACCATTCGGTGTAACATGATAATAAGCATCCCTACGTATTCAGTAAACCGTAACCATTTGACTGGTATAAATAAAAACCAACTATGCGTGATTTGTAAATGGGTTTCGACAGAGAAGTGACAAACTATAGCTGCGGTTGTTATTACGAATATTGGTCACACGACTTTTTCAATAATAAAAAGGATCACCGGTTCGTTAACATTTGTGGTAAACACTTAAATAAAACAGCTGCAATAGCAGACCACAGCCAACGAGAAAAGCAAAGCGTAATAACTTACAGCAAAATGCAAAATCAAATTCAAAAGGAAAATCCGTCGTCAGAAAAAGAGAGAACGCAACAGATGGTAGAGCATATACCCTCGATGAATGATGATATAACAACTTCTTACGACGAAAGATGTTTTATTCATCTCCTTGGTGATGTTTACGTTGTTGCCAAAGAATTCAAAAATAAGATGTTAATTCACATCAGACACTATGATGAAACGGGACAGAGACAAATTCCAACTAAAAAAGGAGTCGCACTCAATTTGTCTAGATGGTTGTTGCTGGAGGAAAAGAAGGATGAGAAACTGACGAATATCTATGATGACGTCCTGATAGAGACATATGGTAACATAATAGGTATCTGGTATTTCGAACAAACTATGGTTGTATTTATACATCTGTTTTGAATGATGTAATTTGATACAGTCTGGTTTTAGATTGATCCCCCTTTTCGAAGAAATTTCTGTAATTGCTAATGTTACTGCTATCATCACAAGCATGGTGAACGTTCCAATCCATTTAAGAATTCTCCGTTGTGTAATAAAACGGTCATACAAGGTATTTGTGTTGGAAAGTGTGGGTAAGGAACTATTAAACTCTATATCTATGTCTTCACTTAGTTCATCAAGGTTATTCCTTTGAAAAGACATGTTTACCTTATGATATTAAAACGTGTAATAAAAGTCTGATGATAAATATCTTTCTTTTGTATGTTATTTCAGTGATTAATATCTTGTATTTAATTTAAATTTGACAATAGATTTGTTTGATAGCCAACGTTCCGATTGCGGGGGTAGTCTATAAACTGTGAAGTATGTTTCAATTATAGTGTAAACAAAGGTTTCATAGCACTCTTAATCTTTAAACATGATCTAAATCATCTTTAATGTTCAGGGGTATCAGGATCTAAATCATCTTTAATGTTCAGGGGTATCAGTTTCCCTATCAACCATGGGTACCATACTATAAATAGATGGGGTATCTCTTTATATAGGATACCATATTGGGTATCCCTTAGCTGTTCTATAAATAGGATACCATATGTTATGATGGGGGGTTCCCTTCCAACCCCTTATGTAGTGTTAGTATATACCATTATTTGAATAATGCCAAGTTGTGGTCTGAAACAACGTAACCGTAATAATCGTAATGTGTAAAAATTACATGTACTGATAACATGAATAAACCATTAAGACTGTGTGAATGTGTACATGTATGCTGAATTAATTATCATGAAATCTTTCATTTATCCTGAAATCAATTGATCAGCATAAGGATTGTTACCATTATCAATATATTAAAGTGAAAGAAAAAGAAAGTATATAATAAACATAATAATAAAAATTAGTGCGTCGATCTTCAATGTGCATGAAACACGAGATGTCAAATGAAAAATTTTGTCAGTTGAGAATATGTCAACAACGGAGACGACTACCTACCGCTCCTCGGACATTTCTTGCATATATTTCTAAACCTTCCTGGTTAAGATGTACCAAATCGTTGAGCAATAAGTCGGGAGTGTTTTTCCACAATCCCCTATGCGACCAATATGTAATGTCATTTCGTGTACATAATATCCTTTGAAGCGTATTGTTTACATCGTAAACTTTTTCATTGTATGCATAATTAACTTCCGGTTCTCCGGAATATCTCGGAAGTAATTGACCTACAACCACGTGACGTACCTGATAATTTGTTATTATGTAATCGGCAAAGCTAACGATATCCCTTGCTAATTTAGCAGGATCTGATTCACCGGCCAAATCGTGACCTCCAATTTGCAGAAATACACAATGCGGCTTAAAATCGGAAATTATTTTAATTGATTGTTGCCTTTGAATGCATTTAGGGCCTGGACGAAGCGTTCCACCTCCCTGACCGTAAAATTCAACTTGTATATCTGTGCCATCGAGGCCAAAATTTAACCATCCCCGATGTCGATTATTCAAAGTAAATGAATGTAATCTATGAATAAATGAATGACCAAAGATTAGCGCTCGCCGGACCATGATTCAAAGGCAATTTAAAATTTAAATAAATTTAAGGTTCGCCTATACCTTTCAAAATGAATCCTGTAACCTCTTCACTGTGAGACCATTCACCAATTCTTCTTCTTTCGGAATTATCAAGTGTCCAAAAACAACTTATTTTTCCCGGATAAGCAATAAAAGTCTCACAAATATTTTTTCATGAACTTTCTGGTCAGGAGTTTAATGGCCGACTGATAGCGTGGGTTAGTTCTTGCTGTAACTCAATAACCCCTGTTAACATTAATCGAGTGACCAATCAGACGGATGCATGTGCATGATCACGCATGCAACGTGCATGTACCACATAGATAATTTAATTAATGAATACTGTCCATTCTGGAACCAATATAAATAATACTAATCATGATGGAAATTTGCAGACAAAAAATGTTTTATCTTACAATAAATGTTCTTATTTAATATTCAGTACGACAGAGTATAGATTTATCGTATAACAATGCTATTCAAAATACAGACGTCTGCGTCAGGAAAATATTACATTGTCATCGATTGTCATAAATTTATACTGAAAAATATCAGGACAACCTTAACATCACTGCGCTGTAAAGTGGACCCCTTCACCCACATCTAATGACGATCTACACTATAAACAGGCACAAAAATGTGGCGACTTTTCACCAGAGAGTGGACCCCTACACCCACATCTAATGACGATCTACACTGTTAACAGGCACAACAATGTGGCGGGTTTTCAGCAGAGCGTGGACCCCTACACCCTCATCTAATGTAGATCTATACTATAAACAGACACACAAATGTGGCGGATCTTAATCACTTAAGTGGACCCCTACACCCTCATCTAATGTAGATCTATACTATAAACAGACACAAAAATGTGGCGGGTTTTCACCAGAGAGTGGACCCCTACACCCACATCTAATGACGTTCTACACTATAAATAGGCACAAAAATGTGGCGGGTTTTCACCAGAGAGTGGTCCCTACACCCACATCTAATAACGATCTACACTATAAACAGGCACAAAAATGTGGCGGGTTTTCACCAGATAGTGGACCCCTACACCCACATCTAATGACGATCTACACTATAAACAGGCACAATAATGTGGGGGTTTTCACCAGAGAGTGGATCCCTACACCCACATCTAATGACGATCTACAGTATAAACAGGCACAAAAATGTGGCGGGTTTTAATCACTTACGTGGAGCCCTATACCCACATCTAATGTAGATCTATACTATAAAAAGGCACAAACATGTGGTGGGTTTTCACCAGAGAGTGGACCCCTACACCCACATCTAATGTAGAACTATACTATAAACAGGCACAAAAATGTAGCGGATTTTTATCACTTACGTGGAGCCCTATACCCACATCTAATGTAGATCTATACTATAAACAGGCACAAAAATGTGGTGGGTTTTCACCAGACAGTGGACCCCTACACCCTCATCTAATGTAGATCTATACTATAAACAGACACACAAATGGGGCGGATCTTAATCACTTAAGTGGATCCCTACACTCTCATCTAATGTAGATCTATACTATATAAAACAGACACAAAAATGTGGCGGGTTTTCACCAGAGAGTGGACCCCTACACCCACATCTAATGACGATCTACACTATAAACAGGCACAAAAATGTGGCGGGTTTTCACCAGAGAGTGGTCCCTACACCCACATCTAATAACGATCTACACTATAAACAGGCACAAAAATGTGGTGGGTTTTCACCAGAGAGTGGACCCCTACACCCACATCTAATGTAGAACTATACTATAAACAGGCACAAAAATGTGGCGGATTTTAATCACTTACGTGGAGCCCTATACCCACATCTAATGTAGATCTATACAATAAACAGGCACAAAAATGTGGTGGGTTTTCACCGGAGAGTGGACCCCTACACCCTCATCTAATGTAGATCTATACTATAAACAGACACACAAATGTGGCTGATCTTAATCACTTAAGTCGCCCCCAACACCCTCATCTAATGTAGAACTATACTATAAACAGACACACAAATGTGGCGGATCTTAATTACTTAAGTGGACCACTACACCCTCATCTAATGACGATCTATGCTATAAACAGACACCAAAATGTGGAGGGTTTTCACCAGAGTGGACCCCTACACCCACATCTAATGACGATCAATACTATAAACAGGCACAAGAATGTGGTGGATCTTAATCACTTAAGTGGACCCTTACACCCACATCTAATGATGATCTACAATATAAACAGGAAACAAAAATGTGGCGGATTTTCACCAGAGAGTGGACCCCTTCACCCACATCTAATGGAGATCTATACTATAAACAGGCACAAAAATGTGGCGGGTTTTCACCAGAGAGTGGACCCCTACACCCACATCTAATGTAGATCTATACTATAAACAGGCATAAAAATGTGGCGGATCTTAATCACTTAAGTGGACCCCTACACCCTCATCTAATGTAAATCTATACTATAAACAGTCACAAAAATGTGGGGGTTTTCACCAGAGAGTGGATCCCTACACCCTCATCTAATGTAGATCTATACTATAAACAGACACACAAATGTGGCGGATCTTAATCACTTAAGTGGACCCTTACACCCACATCTAATTTAGATCTATACTATAAACAGACACCAAAATGTGGAGGGTTTTCACCAGAGTGGACCCCTACACCCACATCTAATGACGATCAATACTATAAACAGGCACAAGAATGTGGTGGATCTTAATCACTTAAGTGGACCCTTACACCCACATCTAATGATGATCTACAATATAAACAGGAAACAAAAATGTGGCGGGTTTTCACCAGATAGTGGACCCCTTCATCCACATCTAATGGAGATCTATACTATAAACAGGCACAAAAATGTGGCGGGTTTTCACCAGAGAGTGGACCCCTACACCCACATCTAATGACGATCTACACTATAAACAGGCACAGCAATGGGGCGGGTTTTAATCACTTACGTGGAGCCCTATACCCACATCTAATGTAGATCTATACTATAAACAGGCACAAACATGTGGTGGATTTTCACAACAGAGTGGACCCCTACACCCACATCTAATGTAGAACTATGCTAATAACAGACACAAAAATGTGGCGAATGTTAATCACTTAAATGGACCCCTACACCCTCATCTAATGTAGATCTATACTATATAAAACAGACACAAAAATGTGGCGGGTGTTCACCAGAGAGTGGACCCCTACACCCACATCTAATGACGATCTACACTATAAACAGGCACAGCAATGTGGCGGGTTTTAATCACTTACGTGGAGCCCTATTCCCACATCTAATGTAGATCTATACAATAAACAGGCACAAAAATGTGGCGGGTTTTCACCAGAGAGTGGACCCCTACACCCACATCTAATGACGATCTACACTATAGACAGGCACAAAAATGTGGCTGATCTTAATCACTTAAGTGGCCCCCAACACCCTCATCTAATGTAGAACTATAAAATAAACAGACACACAAATGTGGCGGATCTTAATTACTTAAGTGGACCACTACACCCTCATCTAATGACGATATATACTATAACCAGACACCAAAATGTGGAGGGTTTTCACCAGAGTGGACCCCTACACCCACATCTAATGACGATCTATACTATAAACAGGCACAAGAATGTGGTGGATCTTAATCACTTAAGTGGACCCTTACACCCACATCTAATGATGATCTACAATATAAACAGGAAACAAAAATGTGGCGG
>MJUT01053805.1:147267-180706 GCA_002080005.1 Gigantidas platifrons
ACTATAAACAGGCACAAAATGTGGCGGGTTTTCACCAGAGAGTGGACCCCTCCACCCACATCTAATGACAATCTATACTATAAACAGGCATAAAAATTTGGCGGATCTTAATCACTTAAGTGGACCCCTACACCCACATCTAATGATGATCTACACTATAAACAGGCACAAAAATGTGGCGGGTTTTCAGCAGAGAGTGGACCCCTACACCCACATCTATTGACGATATATACAATAAACAGGCACAAAAATGTGGCGGGTTTTCACCAGAGAGTGGACCCCTATACCCACATCTAATGTAGATCTATACTATCAACAGGCACAAAATGTGGCGGATCTTAATCACTTTTAAGTGGACTCCTACACCCTCATCTAATGTAGATCTATTCTATAAACAGACACACAAATGTGGCGGATCTTAATCACTTAAGTGGATCCCTACACCCTCATCTAATTGAGATCTATACTATAAACAGACACAAAAATGTGGCGGATCTTAATCACTTAAGTTGACCCCTACACCCACATCTAATGTAGATCTATACTATAAACAGGGACAAAATGTGGCGAATCTTAATTACTTAAGTGGACCCTTACACCCATATCTAATGTAGATCTATACTTTAAACAGGGACAAAATGTGGCGGATCTTAATCACTTAAGTGAACCCGTACACCCACATCTAATGTAGATCTATACTTTAAACAGACACAAAAATGTGGCGAATCTTAATCGGTTAATTGGATCTCTACGCCAATATATATTAATAAAAAATCTCGTGACATTTCTCTACTATTACATTTCATCCTTTTTAAACTGTATACGTTTTATATATCTCGATAGGTGTATTACTTATTTTATTAATCTTAAAACTTCCGTGTGTAATCACTGACGAACAGGAACGACCGAAACAATATTACATGGCCACATTATTTAGCGTTGTTGTTCTTGGTAGTCTGATCCATACGATATCTACCATGTCAAGTAAGTATGCTAGTACCTTAATGTTGAAATGGTTTCTCGCGAATATTTAAAAATATCAACACAATCAAGTAAATTCCTATACTCTTATTACTTTAATGTTATTAAATATTTTAAAAAAGGTAGGATAATAATACATGATTTCACCCCCGGAGGGGTTCGTGTTGGTCGATATTTAGTTTTCTATGTAATGTTTTTTAGATCGTTGTTTCACATTTGGTCCTTTTTCTTTTGGCCATTGTCCTGTGTGTAAATCTTCGAGTTACGGATTGTAATTACACCTTTGGTATCTTCAAACGCTTTTACTTAATTCTATTATAGATTCTAGAAACTTGTAATATTTATGTTCATTTCATATTAATTGTATATATAGTACAATGACAGCGTGATGATTTTTGTTTGTAGAAACCACAGAAGTATCCACTTCCATGGAAACCTTACCCATGTCGTCAACAGAAATATCCACTTCCATGGAAACCTTACCCATGTCGTCAACAGAAATATCCACTTCCATGAAAACCATACCCATGTCGTCAACAGAAATATCCACTTCCATGCAAACCTTACCCATGTCGTCAACAGAAATATCCATTTCCATGAAAACCTTACCCATGTCGTCAACGGAAATATATAATACAACAACACTTCCTGTAGCCACAGAGTCTAACGCAATAATTACATCTAGCTCATATGTAAATTCTACTATGACTGCTGCTGACGTTACCTCGACGATCACGACTCTGGCCACAGAGCCTCTAGCAACTTCAACGACGCCATTAATAATTGGTAACACATAATAAATTATATTCCATTTTTATTAAAGACAGTAGGTAACAGTATACAATGTACATATTGTAACAAAAAGGTATACAATCATGAATACATAAAACAACGAACATGATACAAGCAAAGTTGATATAATCTATGTTGTGTAAACTGGACATGTTGTCGTATTAATGTACATTAATTCAGTTTCTTGAATCAACGAACGCTATTAGGAATGCATCAGTTAGCAGCCACATTTCAATCTTATGTTGTTCAGATATACAAATAAACCCACGAAAACCATGGAATCTAACTGAAAAGGGAGTTATCAGTTATTATCCCGTGATAAATTGTAAACATACAATGATGTTTTTGTGGTATTTAATGTTGGAAGTCATATAATGAATCAACCGATCATGACCTGGCATCTGGGAATGTCAACACATCAGATTTTGTGTTAGGAGTGTGATCATGAGTCAACGATCTAGACTTAACCGTTCCACCACCAAGACTCCGACTGAAGAAGGCTTTACCATATGTAACAGGTGTATTCAGTCCAGTGGCGACTTATATCTTAATGGTATTTTGGCCTTCAGCGATTTGAGATGAGAGTTAATATACCATTTTTTCTGTAATTGGTTGAATTGTTTACCAACTTTAAAATTTGCAGATTTCAGACAACGAAGAACAAACACAATTTACCAATAGGTTAAATTTAAACAGGGTTCAGATCTGACTATGCAATAGTTACAAATTACATTACATAATCAAGTTTGAAATACTTTAACATCCCTACCGGTTTTAACCTGTTCCTAAGAAAGATTTTCCGATACCAAAGGGGAAATCAGAAGCCGTAAAGCATCGGACAGACTATACGACTGCCATTAGAAACAGTACAAAAGTACAAAGCATCGGACAGACTATACGACTGCCATTAGAAACAGTACAAAAGTACAAATAAGGATCTTCAGAACACTACACAGAACACTACACAAAAAACAAATAAAGAATTCAGTTGCTTTCGAAATTTATACCGTGTCTTCTGAATATTAAGGCAATGTAAGATGAAATAATATTGTTCCTTGTTTTACATTTTTATTTATTCTTTCAGGAATAGCCAGTGGTACAGTTGGGTTTATCTTGGCAACTATATGTGTAACAGGTGTAATTTGTTTTCTTAGAAGGTAAATTTTACAATTTCTATTACAAGCTGAAGGGTTTTTAATAAAAATAGTAAATTGAAAATAAATGTATTTAGAATACTCACTAAACTTTAAAAATAAAGTCAATCAGAATATGTGTTGTGTGAACTTTGTTAATGGCATCCCAAACCCCTCTGATAATTTGGTAAATCAACAGTTTACATAATTAACGATAAATGTTTTTATAATTTCGAATAATAAAATGTAGACCTCCATGTCATATAAATATGAGGGGCCGTCGTGGCCATGATCGTATGGTAGTTGGATTTAAGACTACCTGTGCAATCAGTGCCCATCACCACTAAAGTTGTGAGTTCGAACCCCGCCCAGGTGAGGTGTACTCGATACAACATAATGTGATAAAGTATGTCGGAGACTTGCAACAGATCTATGGATTTCTCCGGTTTCCTCCACCAATAAAACTGACCGCCAGGATATAACTGGAATATTGTTGAAATTGGCGTTAAGCACCATAGAACAAAACTTAAAACCAAACATATAAATATGTTTTATTATTTCGCATTTCAGGTCGAGAATTGATAAACAAGAACAGAATAAATCTACTGAACTTTCTAATGTAGATGATTCCAACAGTTATAAAAGTATCACAATATCTGATATCGACAATGACGATAATTCTGTTATTGGAATGAATACATGCACCATTCTAGATTCAATCGTCCCCGAGTCTAGCGAAGACGGAATGTTCTCAAATACAGAAGTAAAAAACTATTCCGTAATTGACTTTGAGGAAACTCGATTAAATCTGTTTCCCAAAGAAAAAAACCATTCGGTGATTAACCCTCAGGAAACTAGAGTTAATCGTTCTCCTGAGAAAAACAACTATTGCGCGGTGGATCATGAGGAAACTCGATTAAATCTGTCTCCCGAGAAAAACAACGATTCCATGCTTGACACTCAGGAAACTGGATTTAATCTGTTTAATGCGGAAAACAACGATTCGGTGCTTGATCCTCTGGAAATTGGATGCCAGCGGTGTACTGCGAAAAACAAATTCTATAGTTCACATCCCGTTTTGTCAACATTTAAGTCTTAAACTGAACATATCCAACATGTTAACAAACTGGATTAAATAATGGAAGCTTAACAAAAAGGAGACCATGCTTTTTATTGTTTTTTTTTTTAATTAATTGTAAACAGACTACAGTAAGATAATTAATTTAAAGCAAGATAATAATTCATTTTATTAATATTTAATAATGATTTCATTAATTCGTATTCTTAATTAATCCACCATTGTTCAGATTGTAACAATAATACAGATGATCGTTGAATGCCAATTTGAATACCGATACAAGCCATTTTTTAATCGCTGTTACTTTAACATTAAAACAAATAACTGTTTCTTGCCGATTTTTATAGATTCAAGATTCAAATATTTTATTAAAGTCTCACTTCATACATATACACACTATGCACAATAACATCATATGGAATAAAATACATTTTTAATGCTTTTAAAACCATCCTAAAAAAATTTTCTATGTAAGAACCACTCTATACAGAGATTTGAGAGAATGTTTTCTTATTTAAAAATATCTTTTCATTAAAACAGTTATATTTACACAATAAAAAAGATCAATTAAAATACTCTTTATGACGAGAGTCTTAATATTAAGATTTAAAATTCAAAAATGCTATATTCATGAATCGTTCCGATTAATCAAAAGCACTTTTATCACTTATACAAAAAAACCTTCTACGTCTAGCTAAAATATAATCATAGCAGGTTTTGGCAAATTTATAAACCATATTCTCATTACCAAATAAAAACAAAAATGTTTCCTCAAGTGAAAAATTCTGAGTCTGAACATACATCAGAAGTATCTGAAAATAGAGTCTCATACAATGTACACTTTATGATTACATGTTTCTCATCCTCAATATCATTATCCTGATTATCACAAATATTATAACTTTTTTTATTATTAATCATAATGATTTTCCCTTTGTAAATGTGTCCATTGGTGTGAAATATAACGTTCTAATTAAGTGACTCCATCTATAAATACTAGTAAATATTAGGTCCTTTCCTCATTCATGACTTATTACCGTGTTTGTAACTAGATTAACACGACGGGTGTCACTAGTGGAGCAGGAACTACTTACGCTTCCGAATCACCTGAGTTCATCCCAGGTTTTTAGTTGGGTTCGTGTTACTAGATCTTTAGTTTTATATGTATGTTTTGTCGATCGTTGTTTGTCCTTTTGTGTTTTTTCTTTTGGCCATTGGGGTGTCTGTTCTTCTTCGATATGCGGTTTCTGATTGCCCCTTTGATATCTTCAAATTCTTCTTACAGTATGCCCTAACTTATGAAATATTGGTGGTGCCATTGGTCAAACCCACCAATAGGGCCAAAATAAAACCACATCCAAATATAGGCGCTGTACAGTACTCGGAATCTTGATCCTCAGGAAACTGGATTCAACCTAAAAATATAGTCGGTGCTTGACCCACATGAAACTGGATTTAATCGCCCTCCTACGAAAAACAACTATTAGGTGTACGACTGAGAAAACTAGATTTAATCAGTCAATTCCGAATGAAACTCGATTTAATCGCTCTCCTACGTAAAACAACTTTTCGATGATGGACGATAATTAAACTGGATATAGCTAGTTTCAGTGCTTGACCATAACTAAACCACAAGTAATCGTTTTCTTGAGAAAGACAACTACTCGGTTCTTGACCCTAACGAAATTGGGTTAACTCTTTTCGGACTCTCGCAAACAAAAAAGTAACTAAGACAAACACACTGTTATATGCAAGTGTGAAGCTTCTGACCATTTCAATATCACACATGACGCTATGGGAGATTGTGACGAAAATGAGTTATTCGTTCAAAGAGAATGATAGGGGTATACGTATTGTTCATAACTGACAGCTTGTAGCCTCCCTAATGACCAACAGTTTGTCTAGTATGGCGGTGGCCTGTTTCAAGTCAACGTTTTGCGACCATCTCCAATATATCCTCGTTTTCCTATAATAATCTAAGTTTCCGTCCATAGGCCCAGCTATCATGTTTTTATCTACACGATTTATTGTTTTCAAACTTGTTTATGACATGGTATAGCTGAAATACTGATCATTTAATGAAGACAAAGATGTTATTAATACCAGGTATTTCTGCTAGTGTATGAATTGGATGGATGACTAATTGAAAAGTTTATGACAAGCTAGGCCATTCAGTCTTTGAAAGAATAATGGGGTAGAAAGTCAACCTCAACGGGGGTCAAAAGTAGCAACGTAAATATCTACATGCTATTTAACTTTCATAATTTTTTGTTATGTAATATTGATAGCATAGGTGATTTATGAAGGAGTAAATATATTATGAATTACAATTTTACTTGTCGGCAACTGCCTTGCGGTTACGCATGTTTCCTTCATAATACAGTATGCAAATTACAATCTGATCTTCAACAGCTTGAACACCGGTAACATAAAGGAGTTTTCAATTAGGACACTATATATATATAAAAACGGATATTTCGCTTGACCGACAAGCTTCTTCGGCGTCTGTAAATAGCTGATGGTCACGTGACTATTTTCAAATCAGATTACAGACGCTGAAGAAGCTTGTCGGTCAAGAGAAATATCCGTCAATTTTATTATAATTATAATCTTTTTGTAGACTTATAGTTATTTTTTGTTATATTTTAACATCTTTTTTGATGTTTTTGTGCTACATTTTAGACGTTTTTCTATTATCTTTGTTTGTTTGCACAGAATCGGTAACACTTGTTTCCGATCCGAAATCCTATAGGTTCTATACGTTGGCTACTTTTTCAAACGTTTACATATATATATATATAAATATTAATATTACTCAAAGTCAAAATATTTAAAAAAGAAAAAAATTGTACATCGACTAGGACAATACAATACAATAAAGTGAGTGAGTGATTGTTGTTTCACGATAAATCAGCACATTTTCAGCTATATGATGACGATGGTTCATTTTGATGAGATAGCGATGTCCGCTCAGTATTAGACCAACACGCTGAGTTGGATTTTTCCAGGTTATAGTCTCCGCGAGTTGACATGTCACTCCACTCGGACATATTATTCCGATTCCGATTCAACCAGTCTTAATGGTCTTACTCCTTAGTGTTGCGTGCTTAGAGGAGAGACAAAAAATACCAATGTCATATTTTTGGTTTCGTCCGACCGCGGCTGGAACCCACGATCAACCACACTCGGTGCGAACACGCTAACCATTGCACCACCCATGAGGTTGACAATGCAATAAAAATACGGCGTTGGGTTCGCGCCCGGCTTTGTAAATTACAAAACAGGATGTACTCGACTCGCAGCCGCAAGTGATAAAGTTTACCAGTTGCTTGCCCATGGTCGATGGTTCTCTCCGGGTACTCCGGCTTCTTCCACTACTAAAACTGGTCGCCATGATATAGCTGAAATATTGCTGAAAGTGGCGTTTAACACAATCAAAATAAAATAAAATCAAATTATAAAGGAACATAAGGAAGATTCACATTCAAAATATAAAATCTGAAATCTAAAAAGTTAAATTACTACAATTTCGGACAAATCACATCTATATAATATATTGAGACTCGTCATGAGCACTAATTTAACATATATTACTTTATTCACCGCGTCCAACGATACATACGGGGTGATTGCAATGTGAAGCGTGGGGTATCCGTTTTGAAGCGGTTGATTTGCGAACATGGTAAGTTCATTTGAATTTGTAGAAATAAAGGGACCGAGTCTGATCAACATTATTAGTGCACTGAACCAAGACATTCTCATGGTTTATGAAACTGTGATTAAAGTAGATATATACGGTGTAGGTTTTGCAAACACTCGCGCCCAACTCTAATATCGGGTGCAAAATTAACAACATCATTTATTCTAGGCCGATAACTTGCAACCAAAAGCTTATGTTCAGAAAATTACTGATCCTAAATTTTCAAAATTATAAGACAAACCAAACTCTACAGGTTTTGTCACCAAAGACACCATAAACAAAGCGTCAATCTCGAAAATTAGATGTAGAGTATAAGGTGTTAACTTCGTGTTCCTTATGGGGTGTAGGCTCTCGTTTTATGAACATATTTATAATCACCTCAACTTGGAAATTTAATAAGAACATAATAGTTATGTTGTCTAGAGAAAGGCGGACACTCCACTTAACAGGTTTTGCATATGTTGTTTTATTGTAGACAAAACAAGATCACACACCACCAAAAACGTGTCACAATTTGTGTTTTGTTTTCGATTTCTTTTGTTTGCTTGTTTTGTTTTTCATCTGTAAATATTTTTAAGGTAAAACTTGTAGTTAGCTTTTGTTATCTTTCTGTGATTTCGGATAGGTGTGAGCCTTGTTTAGTGGGGGGAGTAATCAATATCCCCTATCCCTAAAACAAAATGGGCAAATATCCCATATCCCTGAAATTGATTTTTCGGTCATAAGCCAAAATATCCCTAAAAATACCCAAACTGACAATGCAATATCCCGTATCCCAATATACCCTATCAAAGGCTCAGTTGTTGGTGGGTACTCAACTTATTTTGTGACATAAGATACACAATCGCTTTCAAAATACAAGACGACGATATTTACAAGATGCTTAATTTTTTAATCGACAACATATTTGTCCAATGTTTAACACTTAATCTGCATTAAAATAGGAAATGTGCGTCGTACTCGCCGATTTGTTTCCTCACTTTTACTTGGCCGACTTAATAGATCTTGTCAAGATGAATGAACGGCATTTGGCCAGGTCGTTTAATCTCACTTTCCGCTATATAGATGTATTGTCACTGAACAATCTTCGATTCGATGACTATCACCGTCGCATCTATCCCAAAAGAACTTGAATTAAAGGACACCACAGACCCTGTTAGGTCTACCTCGTATCTTGACCCACTATTCGAAATCACTTATTACTAAGCTCTATGACACACACGATGACGTTTTATTCCGTATTATCAATTTCCCGTTGGTCTGTGGTAACTCTCCATCCGCTTCTGAAGGCATCAACTCAACAGTTCTACGGTCGTCATACTGAATCTGTTGACATATATGGTATGTCCATCTCTACCGGTGCACATGGTCCTTGCTCCCGTTTTTGGAGGAGTTCGAGTTGCTCATTTACTTTTAGTTTTATGTGTATTTCATATGTGCTTCTCGTTGTATTTGTCTCCGTTTTCATTGCTTCGTCTTTGTCCCTTGACTCATGAGTTTTGGATTTCGCTTTAACCGTGGTTACCCTTTATTTTACTTTCATTTATTAACTACATAAGCGCCTACTGTAGAGTTTGAATTCATTTTTCACTTTGATGGTTCATTATATAGCATTGATATTTGTGTAAACATTCGTGTCTATAATTCATTGAATATGATTTCCTCTATTTTTGTTTATATGTGAAATTAAAGGGGTGTTCTTTACAATGACCAATAACAGTTCAATACGAGGCAAGTGATGATCCAAGTATTCCTTCTATCGGCCGCATTAACAGATTAATAACCATGAGAACATTCTTATTGGAGAATGTGGACTTCACTAGACTTCCACCAACAGGACGTTATTGCATGTGGTAACATTTGAGGGCATGCTTATAGATATTGACAGTAAGATACAGCTCCATACGTTGACTGATAAATATAAGATTAGATCTGTCGGTAGTCTAGCAGCAGAAACAACTGTTGGTCTTCTACACACACCTTATCCCACTACGAAGGTTTCAATAAAAGCACGAGATGTACCAACCTTGATGTCCAGTGTTGTTGAAGTCATGACATGCAAGTCGACATCAAAACGGTAAGGTCACTAGGTGTTGCTTAACACATGACATGAGCCATTTCTTTTGTTCTCAGCTGTGCAATAACTAGATTATAGCACACCTTAACGGTGCTATAACTACCTCACCTGCACAGTTCAAATGTACTTTTAAGGAACTATACTCTATATTTCAGCTTTGTTGATTCTATTGGTACTACAGAATTTTGCTTTACCTGATCTTATTTGAATTATTAAAAAATACTAGTACACAGATTTGAATCAAATTTATTAATAACACATTTAAAAAAAACGTTTTTATATTTATTTGTTTTGTTTTGTTTTTTGTTTTTTTTGGGGGGGGGTTCAGGAAAGGATACTGTTTATTTCCAAGATTATTATAACCTTTGAACAGTTTTAAAATAGTCGTCCCAGTACAACTTTTGCGATCCTGTAATGTACGATTGATAAAATATTTAAAAATTGCCTGTTTTGTCCTAATTTTTTAGGTTGTATATGATTCAACATTGTTTTTCAAATATACACTTCCATGTTTGCAGTTTGCTAGTAAACCCGGAAGTGTGACCAGACGATTTTGTTTCGCGGGAAAAGACTGGTGATGTCATGTGTTAAAACACTTATTGTCCAATCGAATCAGTATATGTTCAGCTATACTGCACAGCTTGGGTGACCATTGACTCCTACGTCGTTCTGGTAAGTAGGGTCACCCAATATGTGCAGTAAACTAACATAATATACCGAATCAATTGAACAATAACTATAACTTAACATCAGTTAGAAAATATTATTTTCTGCAATCAAAAAAGCTACATTTGTAATTTCGATGACTTTGGTTCAACTTGGTTTGTTTTGTCACAACATAAGTTGAGTACCTACCAACAACTGAGCCTTGGATATGGTATATTGGGATACGGTATATTTGCCATTTTATTTTTAGGGATATCGGATATAAGTCCAGGCTCTGAATTACTGGGATATGGGATATTGCATTGTCATTTTGGGTATTTTGAGGGATATTTTTAGCTTTTGACCGAAAATCAATTTTAGGGATATGGGATATTTGCCTATTTTGTTTTAGGGATACGGGATATTGATACCCCCCCCCCCCAAAACAAGGCTCACAACTATCCGAAATCACAGAAAGATAATAAAAGCTAACTACAAGTTTTATCTTACAAATATTTACATATGAAAAACAAGCAAAACCTGTTAAGTGGAGTGTCCGCCTTTTTCTAGACAACATAACTATTATGTTCTTATTAAATTTCCAAGTTGAGGTGATGATAAATATGTTCATAAAACGAGAGCCTACACCCCATAAGGAACACGAAGTTAACACCCTATATTCTACATCTAATTTTCTAGACTGACGCTTTATTTATGGTGTCTTTGGTGGCAAAACCTGTAGAGTTTGGTATGTCTTATAATTTTGAAAATTTAGGATCAGCAATTTTCTGAACATAAGCTTTTGGTTGCAAGTTATCGGCCTAAAAGGAGTGATGTTGCTATTTTTGCACCCGATATTAGAGTTGGGCACGAGTGTTTGCTAAACCTACACCGTATATATCTACTTTAATCACAGCTTCATTAACCATGATAATGTCTTGATTCCGTGCACTAAATAATTTTGATCAGACACGGTCCCTTTATTACTACAAATGCAAATGAACTTACCATGTTCGCAAATCAACCGGTTCGAAACAGACACCCCACGCTTCACATTGCAATCACCCCGAATGCTCCGTTGGACGCGGTGTTTATTGAATGAAACAATAAGCAATTAAAAAGACTTTGATAGGCGATATAACGAACATTAAAAACAAACTAATATACTGGTAGACTTCAAACCCATAGAAAAAAAAAAAAAAAAAAAAAAAAGTTCCCTCACCTAGACCTTTTAAGAAAATAGTTTTGCAGTGCATATATATTAGTATCTCACATCTCATTCTTTATAATCTCGTGACATTTCTCTCATATTAAATTCCACCTTATTTAAACTGTAGATAGTTAATATACCTCAATAGAAGTATCATGTAGGTCTTTTGTTGTTAACCATGACACTATAACCATTCAAAAAATATACAATCCATTCGTAAATATTTATATGGTATTTTAAATCTTTAACTTCCGTATTCAATCACTGACGGACAGGACTGACCAACATCAGCAAATGGCCAAATTATACGTCGTTATTTTGTTTGTAGTCTTATCTACAAGGTGTCGACCCAGTCTAGTAAGTGTATTATTATTATATTATTATTTAATATATAAGGTATGAAAATATATGATTATATGTAAAACAGATATAAACTACCCAACAGTTATACGACCAAATTTGCAGAATATGTTTGCCCTAAATTGCTATTTTTGTAACTACAACATCTCGAATAGTGTGCCAAAGCCAAAACACGTTGTCTTTATTTGTCCATTATTTCTTTATTTTAAGTCAAAATGAGCTAAGACTTTATCTGCAGGCACATGGCAATGGGTAGTTCAACATATATGCTGGATTTTGCTGTGAACTCTTGGCTGGGATATTCGAAATGCAATACCGCACTCAATTTCAGATGGCGACCGTTACTAAAATATATGTACTTAGTTGTTCATTGCTGCTTTTTTAACTCACATTTTAGCTGTAGCTTAATGAAAATGAGTAGTTAAACATATATTCCGGGTTTTTCTATGAAATTATTCTTTCAGCTGATGCATACTGAATATGTAAATTCAAGATGGTTGCTGTTACTAAACATAGAAATTTATGTAATAGTTGATTAATGTTTTATTTCATTTAGCTTAAAGGTTGTCTACCAAATTTTTATTTTTTCATACCCAAAATTATTGTTGTTTTCCATACTGACCTTCATAAAATGAAGATTAAACACCGAATTATTGGCGAATACGCTACGAAACGTTAAGATTCAAACAACTTTATTTAGCATGACAATCATGAAGTGTTTGAATATTAACAGTATTTTTCTTACCACAAAACTAAACCCCCGAGAATTCCAAACTTCCGTTTTCACTATGAATTTCTGTCATCCCGGACAATAATTCCGATAACGATAGTTTTGAGTCTTTTTGTCAAAAAATAAAAGAACACCAATCGTATATTTTGCAGCATAATGATAGCTTAAACAAATCATTTATGGACATTTAAATTTTTTTTTTTAAATCGTAGACAATATGCCTTTAAGTTTGATTTGTATGTAGTTTTTTTCCGTTGAAATTTATTTTTTAATTGTTTTGTCCTTTATTTGCCTTGTGAAATCCTTTGATTAAAAGTCATTAAAAAAACAAAGCACACAACACAACTGTATCTCTCGTTATGATAATTAACACGATCACAGGAAAAACACTTATTTCTTCCTGTTCAATAGATATTAACATACAACAATTTAAAACGTCGTATAAATATACTAAATGTCACAACTTCATTTCATAGTATTAGTTTATTGTGTAGAAATTCTATTTAAGACATGGTGCGTAACATTTACCTTATCATAATAAATACCTTTTTAAAACCTAAATATTATGAAAAGAAAGAAGTTAAAAACTTCCCATGCGAGAGAAAAAAAAAGAAATACTTCCGTCTATCTAAGTCATGCACATTTAGGACATGCCTGTATGGAAAGGATGAAAGTATTATCAAAGATGCATTATATAGAGTACCACTTGGTTATAATTTTACAGATTGTATTCGACGTGAAGTTAGGTAAATATATTCAACATTGATATTATTCACCACAGTCATACTATATTTTTCGAATTATATTATTGTAACCACCACAATTGTGCTCGCCTTGAGAGCGGAAGTGAACGAGTTCTATCAAATACTATGTATGTAAACAATTGTTATGTACTGCTTCTCTTCTGATCATGCAGCATTAGGGAATAACATTAAAGTCTGGTTCGTTACGAGTCATGCTGTGTCCGTGTGGGGCTACTTGTCTACCTGTGGATTTTGTTTTAGAGTAGTAGCATAAACACCAATGTCAGCGTTTTTGTCAAGTACAAGTCCTAGAGCATTTCATCAAAAGTAACTTGTAAACTCAATGATATATAGCTGGCAAATGTGTTACCTGGTATAAAACAACAATCACTCCCTCATTTACTCTAGTCAGGTCGGATTTTGGAAAAAGTCGTCGTTTAAAGAGTCTAGCGGCATTTTATTAGTATTTAGTCCAACATACCTTTTCACCCTATTTTAGGGTCGCTGAATCCAAAAATCTATGTTGGCCATTCGAAAAATGTCGTTTAACGTCACAAAATGGCGGACAAAATGACTACCCCAAAAAACTACATTTGAGAACAAACCATACTCAGCACTGTTCATTAATGGACCCCATGAGAGTAGGACTGTTGGAATAAAGCTATATTTTAGGTATCATTATCAGCTATTGTTTTCTATATCACATGGTATCATCCCCTCGAGGGGGATGGGGTGGCGGTGTCAAGAGCAAGTATCTATTGTATCACCAATCTGTAGGATAATAACCTGTTCTTATGTATTTCCCTACGATTCGGATCCAAAACCCTGCTACTTAATTCTAATATTTTTGAAAAGTATAAAGATCAAGATTACCTAATACTCGAAAAAAAATTATTGATGCTTTCTGTATATTTGTTTTAGTCGACAGTTTCTAAGCACATGCTAAACCATCGATAGTTCAAAATGGATATAGGCTTAAATATTAGAAAACGAACTTGTTCTGGTCAATACGATATTAACAAGTGTGTTATTTGTCAGAATAATAAAACAGATGCCCTAGAACATAAAAAGCGAAGAGGAATTCAGACCCTGAAAGAACGTGCCTCTCAAAGACAAAAGATAAGAGATGTACGATATTATGAGGCTATTGGTCGACTAGGAAAGCTTCATACATCAGACGAAGTATTTTGCCATAGAAAATGTTATTCTGAGTTCACTCATCAGAAACAAATCAAAACCTTTGAAGCCAACGCTTAAGGGCAAAAGGCAGATGTTGAATCGCCAAAGCAGGAACGTGGAGTTACATGTTCGGATTCGATGGCTCCGTCGACGTCCAAATACTCGAGTAGAAGATGTGTAAAACCAGTCGATTGGAATCTATGCATTTTTGTCAGACTTCCAACAAAGATAAGTTGTTCAATATTTCAACGTTTTCTGTCAGCAATAAGATCTTGCAAGATTCAAAATTGGAAAACACTATGTGTTTACGTTTAGCAGGGGTTAACGATTTAATAGCTGCAGAAGGGAAATATCATAACAAATGCCTCAATGCGTTCAAATGATACACAGAAAACAAAATAGGAATGTGAAAGAATAGATCTTGCAATTATTTTTTTAATTCAAGAACTTGGATATGTTGCCTGTAAAAATCAAATACTCCAACTGTCTGATGTTTGGGAAAGATATTGCTCACTAGTACCACAAACCAACGGAGATATCCCTCAGTTATTTATCTCCCGCAGAACAACATTTAAAGAATACTTACAAAACAGACACAGTGACGAATATCAATTCTTACGCCCACTTCATCGGTCGATTTTTTACAGGAAACCCTGTTGATTCCTCTTGCATACTCGCAACATGTTTTGGGAGAACTTTATTACCAAGGAGCAACTCCGTTGGAGGAAGATGAAGGGCTTACTATGCGAAATGATCCAAAAGACGATTTTTTCCTACAGCTTGTTCATGTTGCACTAAAGATCAGAGGGGATTTGATAGGAATGGACGGTCATGTAGGTCTCAGTGTTAGCGAAGATGATTCAATCAATTGTGTCCCCGACAGTTTATTTACGTTTCTGAATCTCGTGTATGGTGGTCAGGATATTTTGAACCAAGACGGTAATCCTGAAGATTCAAAGAGTACAAAACAAACCAAAATCCTCAGCGTTTGTCAAAACATAATGTACGGTGTCAGTGAGGGTAGAAAATGGACACCAACACATATTGGCCTGTCTTGCACATTACACCAGATGACCAGATCTAAACAGTTGGTAAACCTGTTTCACAGTGCTGGGCATACATTGAATTACCATGCTGTGCTCAAGATAGATACTGGACTGGCAGAGAAGTCGATAGAATCACTGGACGTGAGTACCGGATGTTTTGTGCCACATAATTTAAAGGATAAGGTGTTCACTCATTTTATGGCTGACAATATTGACATAAATGACCCCACTTTGGATGGAAAACATACTTTTCATGCAACGCAAATGGAGGCTTGGTAACGTGGAATTGGAAATGGTTTCCAATTAGATAAATTGCTGCCTACTTCTCGTGAAATTCTTCAAATTCCCCCTGGATTAGATAAGATTGTAACAACAAATGTTCCAGAAGGTAAATCGGTTCCATTGGTCAATGAAAATGTGGAAATAGAAACATTCAATACAACAGAAGATGACGAAGAAGAAGCAAGAGTTGCTGCAGTCACAGACATGGCTTTTCAAATAATCAGAAATGGCAAGGAATGTCCACAAACATGGTCGGCTTCCAACCAGGCTTTAAGTAAGTGTGATCCTCGTTTAACAACTGTTGGGTATATGCCATTGATTCAAGCCCCTGCACACGCGTGTGATTTTGATACTCTAAATACAGTCGTTCAGCGATGTATGCACATATCCGAAAAGCTTGGTCAAAAATATACAGTTATTACTGTGGACCAAGTTCTGTATTTCAAACTAATGGATTTGAAGTGGTCTGTACCAAGGTATAAGGATTCAGTATTCCCAAGATTGGGAGGTTTACATATTGCCATGAATTTCATGAGGTGCATAGGCGATCACATGAATGGACCGGGTTTACAGACCTCTGTAAATGTCATCCATGGTAAACATGAGCAATGTGTTAATTCTAGGATTTAGTTACAGCCAAAAACGCACGAAATAGTGATTTACGCATGCGCAAATAAGGTTTATACATATTAAAGTTACAATTATGTTGTATTTAAACCTATTCATGCTATACCAGTAGATTTATACCTATTACAATGTATAAAAGAAAATTTGAGCCATTCTGAATTATTATCGATCGAAAATATTCGCGATTTTAGGGGCGCCATCTTAATTTCCAATTTTCGACCCCTAAATGACCTTTTACGAATGGCCAACATATTTTTTTGAATTCATCATACCCAAATTAGGATAAAAAACTATGTTGGACCAAATACTAATAAAATGCCGCTAGACTTCACCTTTTCAGCAAATTGGACCTGACTACTCAATAGTAATGCAACCGGGGTATATTTTCAGGGTCAACATTAAGAATCATGCTTTTGTTTTAACTTCATTTGACTTTATCTCACTTAGGTGCGTTGCAATCGTCAAAATATTAGTAAATGACGTTTTAAATAAATTATAATATTAATAAGCCACACTTGTCTAACCACTTTCAGTTGCGATATTAGAGATAAAAATGATGAAAGATTCTTTTAAATCCTAAAATATATGTTTGAATTTTTTTTAAAAGCTTCGAACTTTAATCGTGCTAACTGCTACATTCAGATATATATACATTGAACATGTAGATTTCCCAAAGAGTATCTTAACATGAAGTGTTTTACACAGAACAAACTAGTTAAATTTGAATAAAATTCAGACTTAAAATCAAGTTTGTTCCGAGAAATGAAGGTCTGGTATCACTTCTATTTTGTTTTGTAGGAATCCATGGTGACCTATATTATTATTTTTTTTAGCTTTCATTCTTTGATTCACTGGTGGCGCTTTAACTTTACATGTATTAATTTCATTTATCAGCAAATTGAACATTTTCCCTTAGATGTGTGCCGCTGATAAAGTCTGAATCACTGAACTGACCTTGACCCACAAAAATATTAGCTCAGTTCATAACTAGCATGCTGAAAAGTATCAGTCAGTCTGACGTCAAACACATTACAACATCACCGATAAAAAGAGTAACATCAGTTTTGAAGGTATCGACAGACATATCTCTAGTATCACATCTCATTCTATCGGACTCGCTTAGATACTAGTCATAATGTCTGCCTCGACCTTCAAAACTGCCGTTATTCTAAATATACAGTTCCCTGTAATATGTATCACATTTTAATTTTTCAAGCTTTGCGTATATCACTAACTGATACCGTTTTATTGCAGAGGAAGTATATCTCTGTGAAAATACAGCAATAACTCTAGCTTGTGGACAGTCAAATACAGATCGAATAAGAATTCAGGATGTCCACTTTGGACCTTCTAATCCGTGTTCGACAATTACAACCAATCGTACCTGTAAAGCTGACGTTACCGCTGCCACACATATAAAGGTTTTGTGTAATGGGAATCCAAAGTGTGATTTGGATGATTCAATACATGATTTCACAAGCTCATGCGCACGCATTCAACGACAAGTGCAGATAAATAGTTCAATAGGTAAGGATTGGGTTTCGTTTTAAATTGGATTATTACCGATATAATATTTCATCACATTGAATGACTATTGAAAAATAAAATATAAATTGATTAAATTAGATGCACTCATGAGTGTTTAGTCAACTGACTTAAACTGGGTTCTGTGAAATGTCTATTACACCTTGCTTTGTTTATGGTGAAATGCTGTTCACTGGACGTCAAGCAATAGTCAATATATATAAAGCGAGTATGCGTAAAACAACTGTCTAAACCAACCCAATGTCTGGCACATATGTCGCATTAGGAACCGCCTAAATATTATTTTGATCCAACAATAAAGTGACAACTCAAAGCCTTAATAATGTTGGACTTGACGATAACACATTATGGCATCATAAAGAAGTTACTTCCCATGTTCCTGAATATTTTCAAAATCAAACTGTGCCAATTGTATCTTACAATTACACCAATGCTATTGCACCTACAATTTTTAATTACAAAAAGGCATTGCAAAAACGTTGAGGAATACTTAAACAAATGTGATTGTTCCCTTAAGCTTTCTCCTTTCAAATATAACTTACCGGGACATGTGATAACATGTCAGAACGCAGCCGTAAGGAGAAAGAGCAAAGACTGGTTGGCTTGCGATCAGAATAATGTGTCCGAGTGGGGCGACATGACTATCTGCGGATTGTTGTTTTAGTGAGCTAGCACTGTAAAAATCCAACTCATTGTGTTTGTCTAGTACAATGCGGACCTCATCATCTCATTGAAAATTAACTTGTTCTCGCCATGATATAGCTGAGTTAGCGTTAATCTGTCTTGACCGTCCTTTCGTATTTTCATGTGGCTTTGATATTTTATGGAGTTAGATAATCACTATTGTGGCAAAGGTCTTACTTAATGAAAAATTACTTGACAAAATAAATTCAACCAATAATCAAACATGGGAGACCTTGAACAGATTATGTTTAACAAGCTTTGACTGTACAATATAATGTACATACATATATCGAACCTAGAAGAACTCACTAGAAAGTTTTATTTGACCAATGTGTCAAAACAAATATGCATGTACACAAAGCACATATGAATTATTTTCTGATTTGACAGTTCTTTGTATTGAAACAATAGCAAGCATATATTGTTTTGGTTAGTATGAAATCATATCCATTCGTGTCTTCGATGGATACCATGTACTCGTCCAGTACTAGTTAGTCTCTTAGATACCATAGAAATATAGTTAGAAGCAAAATAATTCAAACTTTCCCTTGTAACTCTGTAGGATATGATTTCAAGGGGAAGGGAAACCCAATCACAATGCAGTGTTATAAAAACGTATTTTTTTAACAAATTAAAACGTAAATATCAAATTCAGTGTACATGACGGTTAAAAAGTTATAACCTGCATTTTCTTGTTAAAAGTATCACAGAAAGTAATTAATGCGGTATGCTAATATCAAATATTATCAATTTCCCGCCTGCAAGTAGGCTACCATAATAACTAAGATAGTGACGTCACTCCATCTGTACCGGTTAATTAAAGCATCAGATATCAACACAACACATTAAGAAAATGTACATTTACCGAGTTTTAGTGAATAGGGAATCAGAGAATATGTGTTTAGTTCCATATATATATTGGACCGAGAATATTCGGCATATGAAATTAACAGTAATCAACATTTAATCACCGAAACAACAGCACAACAATCCCCTATTTGTCCCCCGACGCTTCGTCAAGGGGACTATAGAAATGGGTGTCGTCCGTCCATCCGTGTGCTTGGTTTCCAGATGATAATTTGTGAATGAAAAGTCAGATTGAAGCTAGATGTGGTATGTAAGTGTATCTTATGAAGAACTAGGTCAAGTTCAATAATGACAATTTTTCGACTATTTTTACTAGAGTTATGCCCCTTTTTATACCTCAAAATTGCTAAATATTTGGTTTCCAGATGATAACTTGGGAACAAATAATCAGATTGAAACTAGGTTTGGTATGCAAGTGTATCTAATAAATATCTAGGTCAAATTCGATAGCGATCGTTTTTCGACAAATCTTACCAGAGTTACATCCCTTTTTATACTTCGTCCGTGTGTCCCGAATTGGTTTCCAGAAGATAACTTGTGAATAAAAAGTCAGATTGAAGCTAGGTGTGGCATGTGAGTGTATCTTATGAATATCCAGATCAAGTTCGATAATGACAATTTTTCAACAATTTTTACTAGAGTTGTGCCCCTTTTTATACCTCAAAATTGCCAAATATTTGGTTTCCAGATGATAACTTGGGAACAAATAGTCAGATTGAAACTAGGTTTGGTATGTAAGTGTATCTCATGAATATCTAGGTCAAGTTTGATAGCGATCATTTTTCGACAAATCTTACCAGAGTTACATCCCTTTTTATTCTTCAAAATTGCTAATTTTTTGGTTTCCAAATTATAACTTGTGAACAAAAAGTCAGATTGAAACTAGGTTTGGTATGTAAATGTAACTCATGAATATCTAGGTCAAGTTCGATAATGATGATTTTTCAACAAATCTAACCAGAGTTACTCTCCTTTTATTAATTCAAAATGGTCCTTAGGTGGTCCCCTTTCAGATTTATTTAAGTCAGGTGAGTGATACAAGCTCACCTGAACCTCTAGTTTACAGTAGTTTCAAAATTTAATCTTACCATATAACCTTGGCGTCGGGGGACCAGTGGCCAACGGCCTTTTATTTCTCTACCAATCCAATTGGAGTTTTTTTCAGAATGTTAATAACCCATCTAAAATATTATTTTGGTTTTCTTTTAAAGATATATGAGTGAAAAAATCGACAAATTTTGCTTGTCTGCAGCTATTTTAGAATATGTGTGGCTAGCGATTATTATTTGGTATGTATGCAAGTAAAACAGAACAGACGATGTGATGTAGAATAATGCATTTTTGTGCTCTTCAATACCACGGAGTTCCACAAAATGGTGGCACTTATAAAAATCAAAATCATATATTTTTATCCCCCCGCGATAGCGGTGAGGGGATATAGTAATAGCGGCCGTATGTCAGTCTGTCTGTCTGTGTCTGTCCATCCGTCACACTTTCTTGTTTACGCGATAACTTGAGTAAACATGGATAGATTTGAATAATTTTGTGCATGTGGCTTGTATTTATCATTATCTTAGATGGGTTCTAACATGGAAATATTTGAAGCAAGGGTTTTGGGGGAAAATCTTGGTTTTTGGTTGAAAAATCACCAATTTTGAGAATTGTGTCTTGTTTACGCGATAACTTTAGTAAACATGGATAAATTTGAATATTTTTTGCGTGTGGCTTGTAAATATCATTATCTTGGATGGGTTCTTACATGGAAATATTTGAAGCAAGGGTTTTGGGGGAAAATCTTAGTTTTTGGTTGAAAACTCACAAATTTTGAGAATTGTGTCTTGCTTATGCAATAACTTTAGTAAACATGGATAGATTTAAATAATATATTGCAAGTAGCTTGTAAGTATGTTATACATTAAGACTGCAAGGCTGCTTTCTATAAATATATAAAACTAAATATTATGCAAGTGCGGGGGGATACGTCGCGCATTCATGCGCTAGCCGGTTCTTTTATTTTATATAGTATTTGTTATTCAAAAAGATAAAAACGCTTAAACTATTTTGGTTCATCTTTTGTTTAAAATAAAGACACGTCTTATATTGGGTTTCTTTCCCCTTAAAGAAACTCAATATTGAAGCATACATGTAATTAATCTTTCAGTCAAATGTCCATGTATGTATGTTTAAATCTATATTGCAGCTCCACTGTGCTTAGTCAATCATTTTAAAGAAATATGTCAATCTGTCCATGAGATTAACATGATTAGTATGGATGGTGCTGACAGATGTAACTGTTCTGTTTCCAATGCAGAACTTAAGGAATGGATCAAACAACATTGTGGGAATAGAGCATGCACTGATGAATTTGAAGATTGTTTGTTTCCACACAAGTTTATAAGAATCAAATACATCTGTGAAGGTATTACATGATATTTTTGAACGTCAGATCAGTTAAGATTTCGTCATTATTCCGTGAATGGAACTTTTTCTATGTGAGGCAGTCCTTGGCCTTCATCGGAGTACTCATGTTGAAAAAAAAAACGTTATATCCAATATTAGCCGCTTCTTTTGTTTCAATAGTAATGCAACTCTTACCTAAAACCATAACCAGACGACGTAATGTAACTGTTATATTAAAATCACAAACAAAACAAGACATGCCCAACATAACAGAACATTGTTATTAAAATAATAGAGGTAAGTTTCATAAATTGGGGACCACATCATGTAACATCTCCGCTGTGAAAGTCAGGGACACATATTTCATGCACATCAGTAAGGGTAAAGAACCATTTTTGGGGGGGAAAATCTTTTGTTTTTTTAATGTGACACATAGTTTGGTTATTTCTAAAACATACTGATAATAAGTATTTAGTCTATATTTATAAGGCCGTGACTCTATAAAATACTTCTATAATTAGTATGTAGTTAGCAAAGGAAAATATTAAGGACCATATTTTACAGGTGTATGACGAATTTCCAGTTTATTTATTTTTGAGAACAGCATTGGTTGCGTAATGGCTAACGTGCTCGCCGCAAGTGTGGTAGATAGTGGGTTTAAGCCCCGGTCGGATCAAACCAAATGCTATGAAATTGGTATTTGTTACTTCTCCGCTAAGCATACAGCATTAATGAGAAAGAGCAAAGACTGGTTGGCTCGGAATCAGAATATTATATCCGAGTGGAGCGAAATGTCCGCGTTCTGTTGATTCAGTGATCTAGCACTGTAAGAAAAATCCAACTCGGCGTGTTGGTCGAGTACAAAGCAGACCTCATCATCATCCCATTGAAAACTAACTTGTTCTCGCCATGATATAGCTGAAAAAGGTGCAGAATTGGCGTTACACAACAATCACTCACTCTTTATTTTTGAGTGTTGTTTTTTTAAGATTTGTTTTATCCTCCATAAATTCAACATGAATGTTACCTAGTTCTTCTTTTTTCTATTGTCATTGAGGACGATACATTGAGTCTTAAGTTTTTTATGTTGATTTTCTGCAATTTTAAATATGGTTTAAAAACAGTAATTTGTGCCAAACAGATGTAGAGAAATGTTTGCTTGGTAACTTTGCATAAAATTAACCCTTCGTTGCTTATGAACATTCCAACATGCTAAAGAGAAGGCATTTGATAGAAGAGGAGGCTGGTTGAGAGCCATAAATATTCTACCGATTGGTCTTTCATTGTTTAGCCACACAGTAATCGTACGTTTATGGACACGTTACCGCCAGGCTAATCGTGTTTAACACAGAAAAAAAAGACAGGACATTGAACAGATCCCCGGTCAAAAACGATTACCCTTAAATTTGCTTTTCTACAAAGTGTTGTCTGGTTTGTTGTCTTCGGTTAGCGTATGATAAGCCCGTAAAGACCTTTAATTAACATTGATAGCAAAATGAGATCGGATGTAATCAGCCGTCACATTGAACAGAGGGTTTTTGCCGTATCGGGGGTGTGGATTTGTACACAGAATGTTAAAACCTGACCTGATGCATCTGGTTTGTACTTAAGACAAGTCGTACGTCTTCAATTGAATATATATGTATACGCACCACCGTGATTGTTGTCTTCGATTAGCCATACAAAAATAACACGACGTGCGTCGCTAGTAGAACATACACTGTTTACCCCTTCGGAGAAGTACCTGAGTTCGCCTAGTTTTAGTGGGGTTCGTGTTGCTAAATATGTGTCTTTATGTTTTTCGTTACTTGCTGTAATGTCCGCTTTAATTTCCGCGTAAAAACGATGTCCCATTTGTTTGTAATTGGTTCATGTTTTATTTATTTTATTTGTGTTTAGTTACGTATACTGGTGTCCAACACGATCTCTATATCTGATGTTTGTGTCGTTTCACAGTAACACGATGGGTGTCACTAGTGGAGCAGGAAGTGCTTACCATCACCAATGTTTTAGTGGGTTTCATGTTGCTCGATCTTTAGTTTTCAGAGTAATTTGTGTAGATCATTGTTTGTCCTTCATCTTCTGACCATTGTATTTTCTGTACTTCTTTGATTATTCGACATGTTCATTTTACCAGTAAAGCAAGCTTCTGCTTAGATTTTCATGATGGTCGCATACGAGTTTGGAAACAGAACAAAAAGAGTGCAGCTCAACATGACCGAATCCACGAAGACTCTGGTATTGTTTGGGTGGAATTAGACTTGACGTTTCTATGTACCTTTATGTCATTAGAAACATATATGAAACCTGTGTATTGAGATGAAATTTATGCTCCATCCGCTGGTGCAATTGGCGGTGATTTCACACTTTTTGTGTCGTCCTATTGTATGTCGTTACGTACTTATCTCCGTATTTTGATGTCACTTACGATTTTCGCATAAACACGATGTTCGTTCGTTTTAACCGCCAGTTGTTTGTAGGATGGTTCATGTCTTAATTACGTTATTTGTATTTTTTTACGTATAATGTTTTCCAACAGATATTGTGTTGTGTTTTTTTTTTCTTCGTCTTGTGTGCCCTATGTTGCCAGTTTATCTGTGTTGTCCTTTTTGGTTGCCCATTCGGTATTCTCTAACGTCAATTTTCAAAACCCTTGTAGAGCGATTATTTGTGCGAGGTAGACATATTCAATATTGATATTTTAATTGTTGGCTTTCGGCTTTTGACCGGGGATGTGTTCAATGTGAAATGTTAGAATAGTTTGAAATGATATTTTAATTGACCAAATGGTGGATGTTTTCAAATATTATCTATTTTATCAAAATTGTTATTATTAAAGTTATCCTTAATTTTTTTTCTTGAGTATATATATATATGATGACAATAGGCATATAATTCTTAATTTCATGATTTTACACGACAAAATCTGTTAATAATAATGAATTCACAGTATTATGAGTACTAATATACTCTTTCGATTTATTAACAAATACTCCAACTTATACTACAATATTTACTTTTAGGTAGTCAAATGAACACGAAGGCTTTTTGCAAGAATGAGGTGTTAGAGATAAAATGCAATCCACTACAATATATATATATTGAAAATACGAGAATCCTTCCGATTGAAACAAAATGTAACGAACAGAATCAGTGCCTTGACCTTGATGATCATGTCATGGCATTTATGAATGAAACATGTAATACTAAGAACAGCTGTCACTTTAATCGAACCTCATTGCGTTTATTTCCAAGCCAATGCATACAAAAATCAATATTGGAAAACGTTAAAGTATGTGGTAAGTAATTTTGTTATAAGAAACAAGAACTGCTTACCCTTCCTTCACGAGCACATAGGTTGATTCCTGTTGTTTGGAGGGGTCCATATTGCTGACTTTTTTAGCTTTATTTCTGTTTTAGTTTTGTCGTCGTCCATGCTTGCTTTTCACTTTGGTTTACTTGATGTGCTGTTGTCACAATAAATATAAGTTTTGTTTTTAATTGAAATTCAAAATATGATAATGGGGGTATAAATATACACAAGTAGAATGGAATAATCCACGGGTAATCTTTTGATCTGTTGCTGTTGTGTCCAATAATATGTAAGGACACAGTTATATGGAAATTAAAATTATATGTAAATAAACCGTTGAGTTTGTTAAAATGTAATAATTTGCCTTATGTGTTTTTATCCTTTCGCTCTTAGATCTTTTTCACCTTATTGAAATTGTCTTATTTTTGTTGTTTTTCTTTCCCCCTTCCTTTCCAGTTTGCCCCATCAGAATCAGACGACAGTGACAGAGGTCTATATTTTATCATTGATACGTATGTAAATTCGGGAAAGAATCCGGAACACCAATACGATAAATAATTCCATATTGGCTAACCTTGTCCCGTATTCTCCGAGTTGGACTATCTGTATCACAAAGGCGGTTTTCATCTTATTTCTGTAAATATATATAAAATTAGTTAATTTATAATGTCTTGTTCATGGTTTGTCGTCAAAACCATTGCACATAAGTTGTTTGCATCATAATGTTGACACCATGAGTATTAAATATTATAGACCATCCTTAATATAAATATTAAATTTGCATCTGTTTGATCATGTGGACAATATCATTATAGGAAACGCAAATACTGGATCTATTTATTCTACAAAATGTCCAAAGAACAATACACAGTGTGCCAGTGACAACAATCACCCCGCTCAGATGACACGATTATGTAATAGTTCATGTACATACAGAGGCAGGTGTGGTAAATGGTTCACCTGTTTACATCAATATATAGAGATCGATTATTTTTGCCTAGGTATTAGTATGACATTAGTAATAAAATTGTTAATTTTCAAACCAATTAAACAAACCCAAATTCCAAGCACACTAAAGCGATCTTTCGGCATACCGGGTATATTGTAGACTGTTCAAAGTATGCCAACTAAATTATGCGGTCCATTAATATCGTTTCCGTTGTCGTTAAAGGTGAACATTTCCACGTGCACTCATTGTCTTGGAAAATAGGTCAAATTTATATATCACTGTATCTTCGTCCCCATATTCAATGAGTGTTTGGTATTTCAACTATTTGGATTCGAAATCCGCACCCTGAACAGTTATGTGATGTAAAATAAATGTGCATGCTAAGTACATTTTTTTTGTACTGTCAATGATATGATTACTGGCTGCTTGTTCCAATATAATATAATGGTCAATACATGTGCATGTAGTTCTCTGAAATGTAGGTGTGTTTCAGGGGCGGATCCAGAATTTCAAGTTAGGGGGGCGCACTTAAAATAATCGCGCCGAGCGGAGCGAGGGGCAAAAATTTTGGGGGTATTTCGTGTGAAAAATCACGATTTTACGCAAAACAAATCATATTTTTTCCAATTTTAGGGGGGCGAGCGCCGGGTGCGCCCCCCCCCTTGGATCCGACCCTGTGTTTCTCAATAAGGTATGCGAAGTACTTGATTGATTGATTGATGGTTGTTTAACGTTATTTTAGCTGTATGTATGACTTTTCGGTAGAAATTTAGACTATCACAGAAGAAAGATAGGATAGGATAAGATAATGTTACATTGCAACGAGCCACTAATGGCCACTACCAACAAGCTTTTCACCATTAGACGTTACAACAAGCTGTATTTTACGTCCATAGAGCGCTAAATTCTACAAACATGATGCACTCATCTACGTCCCGCCGTAAGATCGCGTTGTTAATTGCGTATTAAATGCGTCATGCACAAACAGTCAATCAACCTTGTTAACAAGGTGCTGGAGCCTGCAGCCGGGAAACTTCGTTTAAATCCCTTATTTTTATCCTAAAAAATTTCACCGCGGTCTCTACGTATTCATCTACTTTATGATCAGAGTGATATTCTACAGGGCTCGTATGCATAAAACATCTTAACTTAAGTATTACTTTAACTAAGATTTCACTAAGGAATCCCTTAGTTAAGTGATAATCTTATGAAGTATGCACATAACTACTTAAGTTTTTACGTAACTAAGGAAACCTTAAGTGGAAATTATCGGAACTCTTCTCCATTTACCGTTTAATATTATATTTATTCATCCTTGGTAATTTCGCTTTAATTTTTCAATACCTATATAATGCACGCTTTTATTACTTTGTGCGGTTAAGCATTCAAGGTCGGGTGTGTTTGAATATTACTATTCGTGACTCTTGAAAATAAACAATGTCTAAAAGAAAGCCAAATTGGACAGATAGAGAAAAAGTTGTATTGTTGGAGGAGTGCGAGAACAGAAAGGCTATTTTAAAAGCAAAGTTTTCCTCATCGATAACTTCTGCGGACAAAAATAGGGCATGACAGGAAATTGCAAATATAATCAATGCTGGGAATTCAGTAAAAAAAGAGTCAAAGAAATAGAGAAAAAAATGGGACAATATATGAGCTAATGCAAAACTGAGGTTTCATTACATCTAAATCTTTCAAATAATTCCAAATCATCATATATTTCTAATGGATTAGTTCTATCTCTAAAGATACGTTCCCTTCTCATATAGTCGGGCGGTCAGACCTTCATAATTTTGATTTTAATGTACCCTCCGAACACACACCTGAAACTTTCTGTATGTTATTTTCAATGTTTTTACTTTTATTTTAATCGGGTCGTCACCAATTCGTACCGCCAGATTTTTTTTAAATATACATTTGTTTAGCGTAGGGGTATCTTCACGAAAAATAATGTCTTAATTATAAGATCGTTAAATTGCAATTAGGTAAAAACGCATTTTTATGACTGTTTGGAGACTATAGATTGTCTTTGAAATACAAAAATATTCATTTTTATCTATTTTAATCGTGTAATAACATTCTATAATAAGGAGGTGTTTTTCATATAAATTGTGACATGTAACTAACCAATATAACAATTCTGTATGAGATGAATTTTTATTTTAGTATTTTCTGAATACTTTTAAATACAATTCATCAATTTTACCCATTTAAATATGAAGGTGTTCGATCAAACAGACACAGTTAATGAAAAATCATTTAGAGTGTCCAGGTGAAAAAGTTGTAATTTTCCGGAAAAATACAATAACCGTTCGCGTACCGTATTTAGTGTTCTCGTCCTATCAAGTGACCCGAACTTGCAAATTATGCTTTAAAAATTGCTTAAGAAAATTTGTTTTTGTGTTTGGTGTTCTTGTGTTGTCTATGAGTTGATATCAAGTCATTATTTCAGTATTTCTCAACAATAAGTTGTTATACTTTGGTTATTAATTTCATCGATATTATAATAAGAAAACCGTACTGGTGATGGTGTGATTTTATTCCGAAAAAAATTGCCAGAGTTATGTAGTCTTGTTAAATTTGGTCCGTCGATCAAAAAGAAAGCTAGGGAGTCTTTAAATTGGCAAAATTGTGTTATTTGTCAAGAACCAGGTACAAATGAAGATTTAATAAACATGTAGAGCCAGGACCAACATTCGTATTTAAGGGAAATGGAGACCCGGAAAGATGATGTTTATTCAAAAGTGTTGAAAGAATTAACTTCTATGTCTGATATAAAATTGGACTCTACTATTGTCAAATATCATAAACCATGCTACAGAGCTTACAAAAGCAAACAAAACCTCAAACCTTTTCTACAAAATTAAGTTTTAGATGATAGTTTGACTATCTCTATAATTAAAACTGTACAGTCTGAACCAAGCGTGTTTAGGTCTGCAGTTCATGCATTTTTTGTAAATCTAAAACACACAAAAAATGACCGTAAACTGCACAAAGTTGAAACAGCGGAGAGATCACAGAACATGGACGCAGCTCGGAGAACGTCCGATTTGGATTTCCAGCATCGTGTATTAGTCGGGGTGTCAGACCTTCAAAATTTTGATTTTAATATACCCTCCGAACACACATCTAAACATATATACATGTATTATGATAGCAGATATACTGGGCTTTAAAATTACGTGGGTCGTCACGAAATTTTATCGCCCGATTTTATGCAAATTGAGGTCAAAGATCACTATTGTCTGCGAGTCAAAAACATTGTCAGTACAATTGATTTGCACATTACTTTTGTCCATTAAATACATTTATGCTTGTAATTCATTAATCACATAAATAAATTACGATGTACAAAATTTAAGGTTTTTTTGTTGTTGTTTTTTTGTGTGTGTGCATATTTCAATATGATTTATGACGTCAAAATGACTTATTTTCGACATCAAATGTCGATTTGCTTTATTTGATTAACATATAAAAAATACCCTCTCCGAAAAACCGGATATCCAAAATACATTTTTAACCAGGTTTTTTTTTTTTAAAGCTCGATCCCGAGTGGTCTATACAACATAAGTGTAGCACATATTCAGCTATGTGTATTATGTAAACCTATCAATTCTACATATAATAGATTACTTATCGAATGACAATGTTTTAGTGGTACCGGAAATGGGGTTTCCATTTACAGCACATGAAATTATGATGATATTAGATCAGTTACGTCATAAAGATACTGTTATTCTGATTTCCTATACCAAAAAACTTAAAACTTAGTCTTGTCGTTAAATGACGTTTTATGGCAGTCCATAACTGTAAGCAAATTATGGCTGAATAATATATTGTTCGGATTGCAGTGTTTACTGATATGATTGGTTGATAATTATAATGGATTAATCGATATGACTGGTCAATTGATAGAATAATTGATTTTATATCATAGACTATTACAATATCATCAATGAACACTAAAGTACATGGTACTTTCAGAAACTGACTGTTGTACCGCTACAAATATTCTAACTGTCATCGTCCTCAACAGTCTCAGTACGTCGTGAATGAATATTGAAGCATTGTTCTTTAGCATGGCATGGGCACAAATCTGTACAAGCTAGGTTCTGCTCAAAACAAACACAGGCAGTAGAGCAAACAGACTTACCTTTGCATGTACATATCAGATCCTGAAGGAAGTCGGACGACATGTGCCATACAAATAGGATAGGTTCAAGCCCTAATTTTTCTTACTGCCATGCGTAGGATAACGGTGAACCTATGACTGGCTTAGCCTGATCAGCGGTCATCCATGTCTTTGTGTGCAATATTGACCTCAGAACATACTTCAAAAACGAGGATTCACAAGGAAGAAGACGAACCAAACTACAGTCTTTACTGGTTGACAATTTGAATTCGCAATTTATTCAAGTCACCGTAACATTTTTTTCACTTGCCCTTTTGGTCATCCAGTCTGACCTTCTAAAACGCTTGGTTCAGACGGTACATTTTTAATTATAGAGATAGTCAAAGAGGAACTTCCTCGATAACTATCATTAAAAACTTCATTTTGTAGAAAAGGTTTGAGGTTTTGTTTGCTGGTGTAAGCTCTGTAGCATGGTTTATGATATTTGACGCCAGTAGAGTCCAATTTTATATCAGACATAGAAGTTAATTCTTTTAACACTTTTGAATAAACATCCTCTTTCCGGGTCTCCATTGCCCTTAAATACGAATGTTGGCCCTGGCTCTGCATGTTTATTAAATCTTCATTTGTACCTGGTTCTTGACAAATAACACAATTTGCCAATTTAAAGACTCCCTAGTTTTCTTTTTGATCGACGGACCAAATTTAACAAGACTACACAACTCTGGGGGTTTTTTTCGGAATAAAATCACACCATCACCAGTACGGTTTTCTTATTATAATATCGATTAAATTAATATCCAAAGTATAACAACTTATTGTTGAGAAATACTGAAATAATGACTTGATATCAACTCTTAGACAACTCAAGAACACCAAAACACAAAAACAAATTTTCTTAAGCAATTTTTAAAGCATATGCAATTTGCAAGTTCGGGTCACTTAATAGGACGAGAACACTAAATATGGTACGCGAACGGTTAATGTATTTTTCCGGAAAATTACAACTTTTTTGCCTGGACATTCTAAATGATTTTTCATTAACTGTGTCTGTTTGATCGAACACCTTCACATTTAAATGGGTAAAATTGATGAATTGTATTTAAAAGTATTCAGAAAATACTAAAATAAAAATTCATCTCATACAGAATTGTTATATTGGTTAGTTACATGTCCTTATTATAGAATGTTATTACATGATTAAAATAGATAAAAATGAATATTTTTGTATTTTAAAGACAATCTATAGTCTTCAAACAGTCATAAAAATAAGTTTTTACCTAATGATAATGTCAGCATTGCAATTTAACGATCTTGTAAGTAAGACATTATTTTTCGTGAAGATAACCCCTACGCTAAACAAATGTATATTTTAAAAAAATCGGGCGGTACGAATTGGTGACGACCCAATTAAAATAAAAGTAGAAACATTGAAAATAACATACAAAAAGTTTCAGGCGTGTGTTCGGTGGGTACATTAAACTCCTTAAATAAGCGACTTTTTTGGACTTGACCGTTACACTAATAGCCCTCCTAACTTCTAGCATTCGATACAGGTTAACGTGAAACATTGTCCGTGACAATTTTAATTTTGAAATGAGTTTATATAGGCAAAGAATCAATGAAAATGTTACATAGCATGAATTTCACGCTAGTCATAAGATACTATACGTGTATATACAGGTACGTGCACATTTTTAATTTGAAAAACAAGACTTGTGGTTCCAACAACAAATATTGATATTTTTGACCAATAAATCAAGTAAACTGCCCCGGAAAAGTTACGTATACTTTCTGTTGAGATATGAATTAATTAATAATTAAAGCCAATAAAAATATTTCGGACAATATATCCATCCGTTATTCATTTAAATATGAATATCAACGATATTGACAATTTTTCGTTGTTAATTGGTTAGAAGTCGCTGCATTTTACATACTTAAGATACCTCAATAGGTACCTTAGATTTAAGTGAAAACTTAAGTGTATTGTTATTTTAAGGAGCTTTATGCATACATGTGCCACTTAAGTAGAATGGGTTGAGCTATTTAAAACTAAGATTTTGCGAAGGAAATTCTTAGTTTAAGCAGTATTGTGCATACCACTTAAGTAAAAGGGGCGGATTTACCTTAACTTAAGTGTTTTCTAAGGAAAATCTTAACTTAAGTAGCTTTATGCATACGGGCCCAGATTCACAAAATGCTATTTTACGTTACTTGGATCACCGTGCTATTAAAATACACTGTAAAAAGATCATGATGTTAGATATTCTGTTTTAGATAATATCCCGATGCCTTCGACACCAGATTTACATTTCACAACATCATTGAGTTCAATATCAGAACAAACAAGAGAAGATTCCATCGCACCATCCACAAGAACCATCACACTAGAACCAGAGACAACTACACCAAAGACCTCTGTAGCGCCGTCGACATCAGGGGGTATACTTCTAAAGGTCACGGAACCATTGACAGAAGATCCATCAAAAACGCCACTGACTATTGGTAAATACAAACTCTTTGGCAATTCATATTTTTACATTCAAATAGAATAATTTACCGTAGAAGATAAATGTTCATATTTGCCGAGACTAATAATAAACACTGATTCCAAATAATGTTTTTTCTATTATTTCAGGAATTGCTGTTGGTGTAACAGGACTTATCTTGGGTATTGTATCTGCTGCCGTTTTAGTATGTTTTCTGAGAAGGTACAATGTAATATTCATTATTTTGGTAAATTAATTAGAGAAGATAAACTTTTAACCGCAAATGCATATAATGCTAATTATCTTTGGATAGAAAATAAATAGATTACCCAGAATATAGTAAAACCGGGCTGCTCAGTCGGGTAGATAGATAAAGAGCTGATCCAAATACTAGTAATATATCATTTACTTCGTCAACCTAAAAGGTTTTAACCCTGTAAATAACAATTAACAGGTAAGCAGGGGCGGATTCGGGGG
>MJUT01053805.1:210762-229419 GCA_002080005.1 Gigantidas platifrons
TTTTCACTTGTAATTATAAAGTCTTCTTTTTTTTGGAATTCTTTTTCCGTGGAATTCACGGTTTTTTTTCCGATTAGTTTTCGTTATTAATATATCTTTGTTTACTTCCGTCGTCTGCTACTGTGAAAATGGATAACGGAGAAAACATGGAATATGCTCGTTATGCAATGAATGATGACACTGCTTGCTTCATAAATCAAATGAAAACACAAGTAGGGAAACTGAGTATAATCTGAAATTAATCATAAACTAGTAATTTAGAAAAAAAAACACTTTTTGAGGCATGTTTTTCAAATGCATGGCCATGATTTAAACAGACTTTTAATAATCTGTCGACAAAAACTATCATTGCATTTTGTTTCGAAAAAAAAAATGAATTCAGTTGAGTTTGACTTGTGTATTCTCAAAATGTTTATCGTAGAAAATTATTTGGAAATTATAGAGTAATAATACATAAAATTATGTTTTTATTGATACATAGATTATCAAAATCGGACATGAATTGACTTCAGAGTATTTTTTTTTTTAATATGAAATATAAGGGAATATTGGAATCGTACGAATACTTTTGTCCACATTCTGTATATGATAAATAGGTTATGATATGGCATTTTTCATATTACATGCCATATCAACCCTCGACCCATATTAGCCCTCGGGCCTTCGGCCCTTGGGCTAATATGGAGGTCTCGGGTTGATATGACATGTAATATGCAAAATGCCATATAATAATCTATAAATATTTCATATCCGATTTTGATAATTTATGTATCAATAAAACATAATTTAATGTATTTTTACTCTATAATTTCAAAATAATTTTCTATGATAAAAACATTTTGAGAATATACACAAGTTAAATACAACTGAATTCATTCATTTTTTTTTTCGAAACAAAATGCAATGATATTTTTTGCTGACAGATTATTTAAGTCAATGCGTCTTTTTTCATATTTGTGAGAGCTGATCGTGATTCAATGTCATATTATATCTACGTTTTTATTATATGTATTTAGAGTCATAATCCTTATACAGTTACACTTTTAATACACTGGCAATTTTTTAGGTGTGAAAATTTTAACATTTTCATACCTATCAATTTTGTCAATGGATAGTGGCTTATCGTCTTACAGAGTGGCTATCGGTATTTGTTATATGAAGATTCGTCCTGTGATAGTAAAACACAGATATACAAATAGTTATAGTTTTCTCAACTTGTTGAATGAATTATTGAATAGAATATATTATTGTGCATACTTATATAGATATCCATTTAAAAATTATTTTGTAAAGATATATTTTGTATTATTTATTATAAATATTGTATTATTAACATCGGGTGATGTTGAAAGGAATCCGGGGCCTGGGAACACCAGCACAGACCAGAACTATTGTTTAACCATTTACATTTACGAAGTATAAGAAACAAGATAAATGATATAGTACATATTGTACAAGACTTTGATATTGTTTTCTTTACCGAAACTCATTTAGACGGTTATATTGATTCAGAAAATATTTTATTGCCGGGGTTTGAAAAACCTATTCGTAAGGATAGAAATTCCGCGGGAGGTAGTGTTGTGGTATATTTTAAAAATAATATCCGATTTTCTAGACGTGATGACCTAGAATCAGCAAATCTTGAATCAATGCGATTTGAGCTCTTTACTAAGCAATCTTCTATACTTGTTAATATTACTTATAGATCAGAACGCCAGTGCGATCCAAATTTTTTGACTCTTTTTGACGATATGTTAAAGGCAGCAATGGACGAAAATGTTAATACTATATCTCTTGGTGATCTCAACAAACATTTTATGATTAATCTACCTACTTGTGTATTTGATATCCTTACTGTTAATGGGTTGACTAACTTAATTGTTAATCCTACACATTTTTCTGGTAACAGTGAATCTTTGCTATAGATCCTATTTTAGTAACGGACAGTATACATGTTATAGACAGCGACACTATACCCATTGACCGATCAATTAATGACCACGACGGTACATATGTTACGAATCACAGCGGCTATGACCATACAAAATCATTAACGAGAGACGTTTGGAATTATACGAGTTTATCTATAGAAGAACCGAGATCAATACAGCATGTACAAATTTTACAGACACTTTCATGGGCGTTTGTAAATTGTGTATTCCCTCGCAAAAAATAATTATACATGAAGACGACAAAATCTGGTTCGACTCAAACTTACGGACTGCAATTAGACTGAGAGACAGACTTCGACGATTCTATTTAAAAAACAAAACGGAACACAATCATGCAAAATTTAAAAACCAGCGAAACAAGGTAAACAATATGAAAAAATACGATGAGGAAAAATTGTATACGGAAATAAATGAAAATTTAAAAGACATAAAATCAACAAACAGTCGATTATATTGGAAAACAATAAAAATGTTACTAAAATATGAAAGTCCAGATAACATGATCCGTGGAATAACATGAACTTGGTTTACTAAAATGAGGAAAAGTGTAATATACTGAACAAATACTTCTGTTCAGTAACGCATTTAGAAAACGAGAATAAAAAATTACCCGACTTCGATGAAAGAGGAAGTGAAACTCTTGGTAATATTATAGTTTTTGAACAAGATGTCGTTGACATTATCTCGACTCTAAACCCAAACAAGGCAGTGGGACCAGATTTGATCAGTAATAAAATGCTAATAGCCGTTAAAAATGAAATTGCTCTACCTCTTTCTATGTTGTTAAACAAATCGCTGAAATTAGGTGTTTTCCCGTCAGATTGGAAAATGTCTCATGTTATCCCACTTTTTAAAAAGGGAGACAACTCTCTGGTATCTAATTACAGGCCAGTGGCACTGTTATGTTGTATTAGTAAAGTCTTAGAAACAATCGTTTATAAACATTTATATAACCATCTACATCAAAATCTACTATTATATAAATTCCAGTCTGGGTTTTTACCAGGCCATTCAACAAATCACCAACTGATTGAGTTATATCACGACATACTACTGTCATTAGATAATAGTCTATTAACATCTGTCGTCCTGAATATAGCTGAAAATTGCTCGCTGAACGTTAAACATCAATCAATCAATCAATCTATTAACATCTGTAACATTCTGTGACATTAGTCGTGCTTTCGATAGAGTGTGGATTAGGGGTTTAATGTTAAAACTAAAAAGATATGGTATTAATGATAGGCTTTTACGATGGCTTAATAGCTTCTTAGAAAATAGAAATCAGAGAGTTGTCTTGAAGGATGGTATATCAGAAGCTGGTAATTTACGTGTAGGTGTTCCTCAGGGGTCAGTTGTGTATCCTCTTTTGTTCCTAGTATATGTCAATGATATTGCCGATGAAGTTTTAGGCGTATGTAGGCTATTTGTATCTATGACACATCGATAGGCCAGTCTGCTCATGACGAACATACCCTAGTCAACCTGACAGATATAGACTTGAGTAATCTATCAAAGTGGTCAGAACAATGGCTTGTTAAACTTAATCTAGATAAAACAGATATAATGGTATTCAGTATTAGAAACCGCGACTTTAACTCAAATTTTAATTTTAATGATATCAAGATTGACCCCGTTGCCTCACATAGACACTTGGGCGTATATTTTAGTTCGGATTACAAGTGGACTATTCATATTAACAAAATTATTGAAAAAGCGTCAAAACAATTAAATGTTTTAAGAAAACTTAAGTTCAAGCTTGACCGTGAATATTTAGAAAGAATATACTTAACGTTTATTCTTCCTATTTTGGAGTATTCTTGTGAGGTATGGGACAACTGTGGTCAGATGAATGCCGACCGTTTAGAAAAAAATCAATCTCGAAGCTGCCAGAATTATTACAGGTTTGACTACATACTCAAGCAAAGAATCATTATATCGCGAAACGGGTTGGGAAAACTATCAATCAGACGGGAACAGCGAAAGCTTGTTTTATTTTACAAAATAACCCAACACCAGTGTCCTGATTATTTAACTGATCTGATGCCACCACTTGTCTCTGAATCTACTAACTACCGGTATAACTTGCGAAGTAGTCAAAATTATACCACACCTCTATCACGTCTTACTCTGTACCAGAAATCATTTTTCCCTTCAACCGTCAAACTTTGGAATGATCTAGACTTAACTATTCGCAATTCCCCGTATGTACATATTTTCAAAAGGAAATTAAAAAAAAATCGTTCAATTTCCCCGGCCAATAGAAACCTGAATATACTTCATGCCAGATTATGCCAAAAATGTATTTCTTTAAGATCAGATCTTTTCAGAAGAAATCTTATAGAAAATCCAATTTGTTCATGTGGAGTTAGTCCTGAAACTGCTGAACATTATTTTTTATACTGCACAAAATATGTTACTGCAAGAAATAAGTTGAAAATTAATATACAATTAATAAATATACCTTTTGTATTGAATGTATTACTTCATGGCGATGAAGGCGAAAGATATGAAACCAACAGCCTTGTTTTCCACCAAGTTCAATTATTTATCAAAGAAACAAGGCGCTTCATTAACTAAATTTTGAAATTACCATACCAGGATTGCAAGCACGTTGCTTTTCCCCCTTTCTTTACTTATCTTCTTTTTTTTCCTTTCTATCTTTCTTTTATCTCAATCAATATCTTTTTTCCTTGTAACATATGTAATTTTAAAAGACAAAGCGAAAGCTACTTAAAGGAAATTAATCAGCTAAAAAAAATTACCTTAATATCCTCTCTCATACATCCTATCACAAAAAAGGTGTACTCGAAATGTACTTATTTCGCTGAAGTTTACATGTCTGTTTTATCTCTGTTACCGATTGTTATCATGTTAAATGTAGTTTATGTCAGTATATGTCAATGTACATCTGTATGTATATCATGTAAATAACGGAGACGGCAACCTAAATTGTATAATTTGTGCCCGATCCTTTTGTCTTGTTGATGACAAATAAATATGTTTAAACCAACAAAGACTAAATTTTGCATATATTTGTGTCACAGAAACAGTAATACACACCATTATGTGGAAACAAATATACAACTGTTTTCAAATATGTTTTTAGGGTAAAATATACGTTTGCTTAATATTACAGTGTATGATAATTAACACGATCACAGGAAAAACAGTGATATCTTCCTGTTCAAGATATCTTAACATACAACAGGTTGTGTGCCATAAGAAAACTTAAATATGTATTAAATAGACATTATCTTGCTCGTATTTATTTGATCTTTATATGGCCTATTTTAGAATACCTATGTGAATTTTGGGATGGTTGTAGTCAACAAGACTCTGATAATTTAGAAAAGCTTCAATTAGAGGCAGGACGAATAGTAAACGGACTGCCTTTATTTGCAAGTCGTCAATCTATCTATTTTTCCCCAGAATATCTTTGTGATTTGATGCCCCTTCGGGTTGGTAGTGTTTCTCAGTATAATTTACGAAATAGTAATAATTATGTTATACCTAATTGTCGTTTAGAAATTACCAAAAAGTCCTTCTTCCCCTCTACTACCCGGGACTGGAACAATCTAAGTCCGAAAATTAGAAATTCTGGTAATATTAGCATATTTAAGATAAAAATTAAAATATTGCTTGAAAAAGTGCATTTTTATTTCGGTTGGGGTGATAGAAAACTAAATATTATTCATAGCAGACATAGAAACATGCGCAGTTCGCTAGATGCAGATTTGCACCTTGTAAATTTAAAGCCTAGTCCTGCATGCATCTGTGGTACATTGTAATGGTTTTGAAGACTGTATACACTTTTTCCTTGAATGTCCTTTTTACAATGAAAATATGGCAATCTTGTTTAATAAATTAAAGAATTACGTAGTTACAATTGAATTGATATTATAGCTGGTGATGAAAATTTCACTCCTAACCAAAACATTTAAATCTTCTCTGCTGTTTATTTTTTTATTAGAAGTACCCAGCTCTTTAACTAATATACTAGCTTACTCACTCCAGTTCGTGTTGTTTTTTGTTGTTTCTGTTTGAAACTTTCTTTTTCTTCTTCTATCCTTCTTTCTACCCCTATGTTTTGAACATTTTATTTCACCTTATTTTTCTTTATATTTACTTTATTATTAACGTTTAAATATATCATGTTGTAAAATTTATTTGTATAATTATCACCATTATGTACAATTATTTTTTGTTTGTATCTTTGTAAAAGGGAAAGGACTTCACTAATGTTGTCATAACTTGTGTCCAATCCCATTTGCAACTTTTATGCAAATACAATATGTTTAAACTAAAAAAACATTCAACAATTTAAAATATGAAATAAACTAAAATTCGCAACTTCATTTTATAATATTAGTTTATTGTGTAGGAATTCTATTTCAGAAATGGTGCGTAACATTTACCGTATCATAATAAATACCTTTTTAAACCCTAAATATTATGAAAAGAAAGAAGTTAAAAACTTCCCATGCGAGAAAAAAAATAAATACTTCCGTCTATTCAAGTTGTGAACATTAGGACATACATGTATGTAAAGAGCGAAAAACTAGTCAAGGTTATAAGGTAATATAGTTAACATTGAATTTTTTCTGCACAGTCATACTATATCTTTACAATAATAGTATTGTGTTCATCAGCAACCAGTTTAAGTCATGTTTTTATTTTAACTTCATTTGACTTACATGTAGGTGTGTTGCAATTGTCAAAATATTAGTAAATGAAGTTTTAATTAAAATATAATATTAAAAAGCCACACTTAACAAAGAGTATCTTAACATGAAGTGTTTTGCACAGAACAAATGAGTTAAATTTGAATAAAGATCGGACTTAAAATCAAGTTTGTTCCGAGAAATCAAGGTATATCACTTTTATTTAGTTTTGTGGAAATCCATAGTGTCATTTAATTGTTATTTTTTTTAATCTTTCATTCTTTGATTCACTGGTGGTGTTTTATCTATACCTGTAGTAATTTTAGTTATCAGCAAATTAGACATTTTCCCTTTGATGTCTTCCGCTGATAAAGTCTGGATCACTGAACTGACCTTGATCCCTGAAAGATATTATGTCAGTTGATAACTCACATGCTGAAAATATTAGTCAATCTGACGTCAAACATATTACAACATCAACGATAAAAATAGTAGTATCAGTTTTGAAGGTATCGACAGACATATCACTAGTATCACAGCTCGTTCTATTGGACTCGCTGAGATACTAGTCATAGTGTCTGTCTCGACTTTCAAACCTGCAGTTATTCTAGATACATATAGTTCCCTGTAATCGGTATCATACTTTAGTCTCTAAGGCTTTGTGTAATTCACTAACGAATACTGTTTTATTTCAGAGGAAGTATATCTCTGTGAAAAGACAGAAATACCTCTATCTTGTGAACAGTCACGTGCAGATCAAATAAGAATTGAGGATGTTTACTTTGGACCTTCTACTCCTTGTTCGACAATTACAACCGATCCTGCATGTAAAGCTGACGTTACCGCTGCTACACGTATAAAGGTTTTGTGTAATGGGAAACGAAAGTGTGTTTTGAATGATTTAAAGTATGATTACACAAGCTCCTGTGCACACATTCAACGACAAGTAAACATAAAAAGTTCAAGAGGTAAGGATTGGATTTCGTGATCAATTGGATTACTTAGTATTACCGATACAATATTTCATTACATTAAATGACCATTGAAAAATATAAATTGATTAAATTTAATACACCCATGAGTAGTACGAGTGTTTAGTCAACTGACTTAAACCGAGATCTGTGAAATTTCTATTGCAATTTGTTATTTTTATGGTGACCAGTCAGCACGACATCGTCGAAGTAATGCAATGACATGTATTACTAATACCCAAGGTTATAGCATGACAGCATACATGTGTATTTATGTTCTATTCTAATATGACGTCCTTCAAATGCTTTGGGTTCAAACCCGTGGTAAAATTAATATATACCTACACCCATTGTAATTTATGACGTCATCGACAATGTATAACGATATTTTACCATTTTGTTTTTGCATATTATAATCGAAATAATTCATGATAGCCCGATTTTATATTATTTTTACCACGGGGAGTCACTTTATGCCTATATTTTACCCCTCGCTAACGCTCGGGGTAAAATAATTGGCATAAAATGTCTACCCGTGGTAAAAATAATATAAATTCGGGCTACCATGAATTATTTCTTAATTAATACATCATCTTAAGTACAAAAGCACCGACTAGACTTTGATTTGAGTTTCGTTCGGGTACTACAGCTTAGCTGTTATTGATTGATTGTGTGGTAGATTACAATAGCTCAAACTAGAGTTTGATTTGAGCTTTGTTCGGGTACTACAGCTTAAGTATTAATGGTTGATTGCACAGTATATTACAAAAGCACTGACGAAGCTTTGATTTGAGCTTCGTTCGGGAACTACAGTTTAGCTGTCATTGGTTGATTGCGTGGTAAATTACAAAAGCTCGGAGTAGACTTTCATTCGGTTTTGTTTTTATCGCATTTTCTATAATATAAATCTCACAACAGTCCCCAATTAGCAACCATTCGTTTGTTGTGGTCGTTGGTGTCTCTTTGCAAGGAAAAAATATTCCAACACTATCAGCAACGCCCATTTTTCCTGCATTCTTGGGGGATGTCCCAATGTCATACATAATACAAAATGTACATGCCTTTTTTGTAGTATGTCAATTATATTTTTTTTACCTTTTCACGTGAGAAATACTAGTATAGCTGAAAGACGTCAAACAACTGTCTAAGCCAATCCAACCTGTAAATTCAAATTATTCTTTCACTTTTGTATGTCATCAAAATTGCGTATTCTGTGCTTGTCTAGTATTGTCGAGTATTCAAGTATTCCTGTGATTGATTATTCAATCAAAAGCTCATATACGTATGTTCTCAAATCTATTTTGCAGATGAGCTGTGCCTATTTGATTATTTTCGAGACAAATGTCCATCTGACAGCACAACTGCAATAAAATTGATGAAAATCGAAGGTCCAGACAAATGTGATAATATTGGTTCCAACACCGACAACATTGAGAGGCATATTAAGAAAATGTGTGAAAATGGAGTGTGTAATGGGGAATTTAAAGATTTTTTGTTTCCACGGAAGTTTATAAGAATCAAATACATATGTGAAGGTAATATTATTATTAGTCGACGGGGATTCATGCTACAAATTCAAAGCAACAAATGTGATATAAGAAAATATTTGTTAATCTATTTGACCTATTATCTGTAGATGTACTGCACTATCTTCAAGCCAGTTTTCTCGTTTTCGAATTGGTTGTGAAACACATGATATAATTTATCCTGCAATGAGCACTCTAGTAAGCAAATAACATGTGTCGAATACAGGTGTGCTGTATTTTGTATAATATACGAATACAGCTTCAAGACTTACTTTGGGGCCCACGAAAGGTTTGAGGAATATTTAGTTTTCTAAATTACAAAAACAAAACACTACCTAACCTAAATTGCAGGATAAAAACAATATTAGTATATTGTATATGTACCCCAAATGTGGGACACCATTAATCAACATTGCACTATGTGTAATCTAATCTGGGAAAAGTTACTATAACGTTGTTCCACACAATCTTGTCCGGATTTGTGTTTATATGTCGCTTCACTCGGACACAATATCTTGATTCTGAGCCAACCAGTCTTTACACTTTCTCCTAAATGTTGTCTGCTTAGTGGAGGAGCAACAAATACTAGTACCAGTTATATAGTCTTTGGTTTGGCCCGATCGGGGCTCGAACCGACGATCTGCGGCACTCAAGGCGAGCACGCTAACCATTACACCAACGATGCGGTTCATTAATGATGAATATTTACCAACTTTTGAGCTATATGTCCAGTCAGGTGTGACAGGGTAAAACAATTATTTATAAACTTTATGCAATTACGAGGTATCACATACCAAAACTATATTTCATAATTTAACAGTTTGTATGATAAAAGAGTTAAATCTAATACACATATTCACAACATGTTGAATACCAAGAACATTGTAAGATTGTACTGGCACTCTGTTTATTTTTAGCTAGTCAAATGAATACGCAGGCTTTTTGCGAGACTGGATTTTCCGATATAAATTGCAATACACTACACATAGATATTGAAAACGTGAGAATACTTCCGATTCAAACAAAATGTAACCTCCAGGAACAGTGCCTTGATAGTAATGTAAAGACATTCATCACGTTAATTAAGAAAACATGTTACGGAAAACACAGTTGTGAACTGGATCGATTCTTCAAGAATTTTTTTGACAGGCCATGCAGCATCCAAAAACCAATATTGGAAAATGTAAATATATGTGGTAAGTAAACCCATCAATATTTAATAAATTTGTAGTATCAAAGTATTGTTATCTTTTGCCGCTCTGAATTGATAAGACAGTATTGAGAAAAAAAATAAAGAGCGCAATGATTCGTTTGAATTAAATCACTAAAAATTATTAACTTATATGTACAATGTATAAATTTAAATATGCGCATAATAAAAACGTAGATATCAAATTAAATGCGCACAACGCGTTTCTGGAATAATCTTTAAACATAAGATTGGAAAGCCAAATTATTTTAAAGTTTTTGGGATTAAGAACAATCTGTAGAACATTCAGTTATTTTTTCATATAGTTCTGTTTTCTGTAATGTCCATAATTTTTATTCTGAATGTTTTAAAATATAAATACCCAACAGTGCACCGTGTGTCCACAATTTGTGATTGTAAATAATTATATCTTCCTGTCTTTTTAATAATTGATGTTCAGAACTTTACAGAGGACTTTGTTCGTATAATTATGTCGTTAACATATGTATTATGAATAGGACTAATTTTTAATACATTTTAACACATGTATAATGCAATTTGTTTAGTCATTTGTACAATATTGCTATAGGAACTGACAAAGATCGGACTGTTTATTCCGCAAATTGTACAGAAATAGAGAGGAAATGTGACAGTGACGCCAGAATGCAACGTTCCATTCCCGCTCAGATGACAATAATATGTACTGATCAATGTACCTACGAAAATGCCTGCAATAAATCGCTCAGCTGTATTCATCGATATATAGAAATAGATTATTATTGTCGAGGTAATAGTATTGTATAAGTAGGTAAATTGTTCCAAATTGTAACCCCGCCAGTACAATTTAACATTCTAAACCAACCAAAACAAATTCAAATTTCTAACCTACCAAATCCATCCCAAATACATGTACCAACGACAGCTAAAAGATAAAATAGTATTAGAAAGGGACAATACTATTGTTTGGTACTCTACTATAATAAGGTCGATCAGTTTAATGTTATATTGTCACAAACTTTAGTAGATGTTATGTATGTATGCTGGCCAATTAAGTTATGTAAATGAAATAGCATACTCCAGTAGACTCGTTTCCAAGAAAGTGTAAGAGCGGCCATTATCATGTCTTCGAGATGTTTTTTGTTTGTTTGTAAATCCACGTTTCACTATCTTCTCATTAATGGTGAAAAGAAACATTAAACAGTGATGGTCAACAAATTTCAACAACATTAACAAACTAAGACACTATCTCTCACGTCAACTCATTCATCGCCAAGAAGACCACGACATATATCGACATAAATCTAGACCCGGCGTAGGCACAAACATCAGCGGGATTAAACAGGCTTACTTGATCCCAACCATTTCCTTACTGATGGTTGGGCCCCCATCGGCAATGCAAATATAAACAAACAATAATAATTTAAAAAAATACTCTGCAGATTGGCTTTTACTCAAAAAGACTACACACTGATACAAACGATTGATAACATGAACATGGAAAGAACAATGGCAAGATCGGTAAATGCTCGTAGCTAACTGACTACTAGCTATAAGAAGGTCGTGACCGCTTGGCAGTTGGATTTATAAATACCTATGCAATCAATACTTATTACCTAATCCAATTCAAGCGAGATGTATTCGATAAAATATTATGTGGTGAAGTATGTGGTATTCTCCGGTTACTCTTGTTTTCTCTACCAATAGAACTGGCCGCCACGATATAACTGAAATATTATTGAAAGTGGCGTTAAACATCAGAATCCTAACCCTGTATTCGAGGGGTTCCCTATTGGTATCTGGTCAGACACCCATTAAATGTACAGATTGTTATTCTACCCTTTAATTACATGAATAATGATCATGAGGTCAGATAGTCTGTTTTAGATAATATCCCGACACCGAGTACAAATCCCACAACAGCAATGACGACCTCGGTATCAGAACAAACAGTACGAGTGTCTTTGATCACACAACCCTCAACAACCAATATATTGGAGCCAAAGACGACAGGACCAACGACCTCGGAAGTGCAGTCAACAACAGGAGTTATAAAGAGTACAGAAAAATTGACATCAGACCCATCAAATACTCCATTGACAATTGGTAAATGAATTCTTTATGGTAGCTGTTACTGATTCTATTAATAGATCTATTACTAGGAAACGCATCGTTGGTATAATGGTTAACGTGCTTGTTTCGAGTGTGGTAGATCGTGTGCCGGGTCAACACCAAAACTAATGAAATTGGTATTTACTACTTCTAAGCCAAGGACATCACAATAAGAATTTGGATATTGTGACCGAGTCTCTGTCTATCAGCCGATTATTGTTTCATCGGGTTAGCACTATAGAAATCCGTCTTCAGAAGCGTGTTGGTCTAGTACAAAGCGGGCATCATCGTAATCTTATTGAAATGTAATTTGTTCCCGTGACGATATAGCTTACAAAAAGCTGATATGGCGTTAAACAACAATCACCGACTCAGCCACTCTTTAAAAAATAGAACAAATCGTAAATACCATAACACGATACAGAAAATATACCAAATAATCCATGAATAAATTATTGTTGTTTAACGCCAAATGATTGTTGTCATCTATATCATTACGAGAATTAGCTACTCTTTGATATTATCAAGATGATATCTGGTTCGTACTAGACAACCATGCTGAATGCTACTTCACTGAAACATCCCTACACATGTAGAGTCCAATGAAGATAAGGAAACTTTATTTTCTGAACCTATAACTGTTTATTAGTAATTGTGTTCATGTTTTGACGTTTCTGTCAGGTATTAGGTGAGATACAAAATTTTGAAGTGAGCTTTGTTGAACTTCGTTGTTACCCTTTTTAATATTATACTATATACATGTATGGGGGTGAGGGGCATTTCACGTGATGATTGATACTAGCCCCTGTGTTCAGATAACACAATGCATATCATTCAGAAGCCGGTTGTAAGCGTTTTCTAAAAACAGACAAACAAAATTCCTCCATGGACAGCAAAGCTTTACTTTTATTTATAAATATTTATCTTTAGATACGTATCAATTAAAGCAGTCATCCAATGTCCCTAGCATAGTCTTATTAAACTTGATCACTAATATGAGCACCACTCGCGAGTGTCCAAACGAGTATTAATGAATGTCAAAACTCATGGTGTTACAATTATTTCAGGAATTGCTGTTGGTGTAGCAGGGCTTCTGTTGGCTATTGTAGCGGTTGTTGTTTTAGTATGTTTTCTGAGAAGGTAATTGTAACTTTCATTATTCCAGTAGTTTAATCAATGGAGTTCACGTTTTAATCGCATATGCATAGAACGCTATATATGGATTAAGAACAATTTTAAAGGTAAGACAGACATTATCATTTGTATCGTGGCGAGTCTGATATGACGATACTAGTGGTAGTGTATGACGAGACCTTCAGAACTTACATTATTGTTTTTATCGGTAAGGTCATAATGTATTGGACGTCACACTGATTATTTTCATTATCAGAATGAGTGGTAATATCACTAGATATAAATGAAGAAACATATTTCAAATTACCGATACATATCAATTACATACATAGTGTGTTGGTACAATACTATATATAAGGTCGAGTCTGGTCTGTGAACCAGTATACCTACGAGTCGCGATGCGCCTTGCTAACACAACAGACAAAACCCAATACAAAGGCTTGTACCAACACAATATTTATGAAATAAGTTTATCTAACATTTCAATAAAAACAAATTTTAAACAAATAACAAAGGTCGAATTAAAATTAACAAATGTGTACAATACTCTGAGGGAGACTAGATTTTGTGCATGACGTCACCTTATTTGTTGCCGTACATTCACCAAAGTCACGTCACTGTTCGATCACTTTCCATGTCACTGCACAATGGTGCGACAACGCTTGTTTAGAAATGTGGGCCGTAGAGCTGCCGGAAATTTTAAAACTGTCATTGGAAATGAGAAGATCATCGCGAATTCGTGATACTTAATTGAACAGTCGCTTTGTTTACACATTCCAATGATATGGCGCCGTGACAAAATAATTCGGCAGAGAAGATCTCGTGCATCGTCACGCCATTCTTTTTATCACCACAGTGTGGTGATACAACAACTTATATCAGACACCTTGTATCAAGCATGCTACTTTCTTTAATTTTAAAGGAAAACGTAAAATATATTAGATAAATTTGATTATCACCTGACCCTTCTGCACTTCATTGATATTTTATTATTAGTGGTTAACCTTTGTTACCGTCCATTAATATTATGCACATCTCAATGTTTTCATAAAACTAGAAGCATCTATCCTAAGGTATAAACGCTCATTTGAAATAAACCCCTGTTTCCGATTTACCTATTGTCTGAGAGAAAATGCAATCATATGATAAATTTATATTTTAATGCATGACTTCAACATATTGACAACCCTATCATGTTATAGTAATAGACTTATGCAAGTGAAACAACATCATGAAATATTTGACATCAACATTATCACATGAATATTAATTAAATATTTTATTTCGCTGAATTTGTGGCTTATGGTGTTTAGTGCCACTTTCAACAATATTTTAGTTATATCGTGGAGATCAGTTTTATTGGTGGAGGTACCGTAGTACCTAGAGAAAACCATTGACCTGTCGCAGGACACTGACACACTTTATTACATAATGTTGTATCGAGTACACCTCACTTGAGCGGTATTCGAACTCACAACGTTAGTGGTGATATGCACTGATTCCATATGTAGTGTTAAATCCAACTACCATGTGATCACGACCACGACGGTCCCTAGCTGAATGGAGTACATGTAATGATATGTTGATTAACTAAAAGGTAAATATATTCAAAATAAAACGCAAGCTTATTCTAACGTTTAAATGTCTAAATATATCAAGACATGTTTCACAATGTCCATGTAATGTTTTAGCGAACGAGGGCATGTATAATCTAGAAGGTGGGTTCTCACCATTAGCCTTTGCTAGCAACGATGAAAGTATACGATAATGTACCTAATACCGGTACAACATGTAGTTGTTTTAACGCTTCTTGTCTATGATATATGACATTTTAGAATGTTGTACGATATTCTAATTTTCAGATCGAAATATTCAAACAAAAACAATACGCAACACAATCAAACTTACATGATGGACAACAATACTGGACACCAGGCTGTTGCCATGCCAACGACAGAAACACTTCCGACAATGTCAGCGGAATATATTGACCTACAACCTCACAAAGATGACAGTAACTATCAAGTTCTGAATAAAGTGAATGAAAATAAAGATCAACCATCGTATGACTATATTGATACAATCGATTATACATTTAGTCCTGAACCTATTACAAATGACAGCGATAACAGTAACGATGTTAACCATCATAGTGTCGACATGAATCAACAAAAATCATCTAGAAAACCAGTAACAGTTGGGACTGCCGAAGAGCAAATACCGACATATTTTGAGCTTGATCCCACAAACACCGGTTTCAATCGAACTCAGGATCAAGTAAACATTCAAAATGACAATGAAGCTAGTTATGCGATCCTTGATCCTCATAAGACAGGCTTTGATAGGCTAAACAAAACTGACGAATCAACACCACCGGAGACGTACACTATATTAGATCCGAGTGTAACTGGATTTAACCGCTCAAATGATACGAATAATTATTAAGTTACTCAATGGGGATAAGAAGACAAAAGAACAACACAATCTGTAGATCATGACAGTAAATCTGATAGTGAATACAATACAATGAATGAAAAACAACAGACCAACGAGAATGGAATATATAACCATGTTGTTCATAATATTCATGATATTTCGAGTCACACGAAGAAGACCATTAATACAGTTGATAAAACTTATGATCATGTTTAGGGACATAAAAACGGACGACGGTTATGAGGTGGCTTTTATATTTATATATTTATATTATAATGAAATATTTTCATGTAATGATATTGTCCACAAATTGTTCGACGTATATATCGTTGTAATAATATTAAAAGCAAATATATGTATATTTAGACCATTATTTTGAAAATCCGCGTGTGACCTTATCCGATTGTGGCTATCCTGTTTAGACCCTTTGGTGTTTTTGCTCCTAAAACTTTGAATTATTTTTATTTCCAATCTTTCGATTTTGAGCGTACCTGATGATTGTTACTCCAGAGATGCGTAGTATGCACTAAATTTGATATGAACGGTTGTATTACACGCTCGCCGCGAGTGTGATAGATCGTGGTTTCAAACCCTGGTCGGATCACACCAAAGACTATGAAATTGGTATTTGTCTCCGGTAAGCACGCAGGATTAAGGAGTAAGAGCAAAGACTGCTTGGCTCAGTCAGGATAATGTGTCTGCATGAGCTAATACTATAGAAATCCAATTAAACGTGTTGGTCTGGTACAAAGCGGTCATAATATAACTTCCTCGCATTTATCAAGCTGAAATATTCATATTTTGCGCTGAGCGACAATCACTCACTCACTATTTTAATGCATGCTATAATTTACACTGTAGTAATTTTAATTAGGTCAGATGTAGTATTATTTGAAAGAAAACAAACTTCAGCAATACCATCATCTGCAAACATGCATTACACAATAACTATAATTATACATACAATGTACAACTTTATCTTGTTCTTAAATCATATTAAAAACAGAGTCCAGAAACAGAGCAAAAAGAGTACAAAATGCAAAATAATTCAAATATAGAATTACATCACATGAAGAATACTTTCCAACACGATTTCTTTCCATAAGATATGATGTTCGTATAGTTTCACAGTAACACGACGTATGCCACTATTGAAGCTAGAGCTGATATCCTTTCCAGGTTAAGATTTTAGTGGGATTCGTGTAGCTCAATCTTTTCTTGTTATTTAGCCATTCATTGTTTGTCTTGTAGTCAATCTGTTGGCCATTGTATTGGCTATCCTTCCTCGATTTACGGCTTATGATAACCCTTTGGTATCTTCACAATTTTCTTGTATATAATGAGATATATCTTTCAATGTGAAACTCCCATACGTGCACGTGAATTGCACGCATGTCAATATGTGTTAAATGTCTTGCCTTTACTCAACAACCCGTTTTAGGGAACTGTAATTAATCTGCTATTGACGCATCAAACAAGAAATTGTGGAGCAATTATCAACTGTTTATTCATATATACACTAACAAATTGCCTAACAATCAGCAACAATCACTTACTCAATAACTTAAATGGGTAAGAAAGGGTTGGGTTTGTCAACCATTGTTTCTGTTCCCTTTTGTGTGTACAAGACTCAATCAGATAAATTCTGGTCGTAGATGGATATAATATTTTATAAAGCAAATTTCTCTTTGAAGAAAATATTGATTCACCACTGCATTGTGTTTGAATGGTTTTACCCTAATACAGCTGAAACATTGATCAGTTGGCGTTAAACTACTATCATTCATTGATTCCGATTGGAGCCGAAATACAAAATATCACAATTTGGATAGAAAATGCGTCTTCTGTAAAGCTTGAAATAAAAGCGGGAATGATTATAAGTAAAAGGTCGGACAAAACATACTCCTACACATTGAGTATGAGACCAGATGACTCAAACGGAAATGAGCTTAATGCTTGACACACGTCATAAAAATGGCAAAAATAGAAGAAAAAACTGATGTGACATTGCGTTAAGTGGTTCATCAGAACATACTGATATCGTTAGTATATTCACACAATCAAACCCGTGTAAGTGTTGCCGACTTGGAGCAAGTCGCTGACATACTTTATCATCTGAAGTGTATCGAATGTATCTCGTTTTAAGTGCCATTCGAACCTACAACTTCATTGAGGATAGCACTTATATTTGTCGTCTACGCTAATATTTTCCGCTCATTTAGCAACAACAAAAAAATAATCCATAAAACAAAAAGAAACCGACATTGACTATTGTGTATAGGCTCTTTGTTGTGTATAGGCTCTTTGTTGTGTATAGGCTCTTTGTTGTGTATAGGCTCTTTGTTGTGTATAGGCTCTTTGTTGTGTATATGCTCTTTGTTGTGTATATGCTCTTTGTTGTGTATAGGCTCTTTGTTGTGCATAGGCTCTTTGTTGTGTATAGGCTCTTTGTTGTGCATAGGCTCTTTGTTGTGTATATGCTCTTTGTTGTGTATATGCTCTTTGTTGTGTATAGGCTCTTTGTTGTGTATAGGCTCTTTGTTGTGTATAGGCTCTTTGTTGTGTATATGCTCTTTGTTGTGTATAGGCTCTTTGTTGTGTATAGGCTCTTTGTTGTGTATATGCTCTTTGTTGTGTATAGGCTCTTTGTTGTGTATATGCTCTTTGTTGTGTATA
>MJUT01053805.1:246946-269088 GCA_002080005.1 Gigantidas platifrons
AGGAAAAAGAAAATGTCGAAATGAGCGACGTCTGTTGTATAATCTTTAGTTTTATTATTTATATCCGTGGTGACATTCTGACGATGGAATAACATAACCGCTGTTTCAAAGATTCGTATGCGGGTTGACAAAACATTGCACAGAAATTTACATATCGAGTAACAGAAATTAAATTCTCAACTCCAACAACAGAAAATAGTTGGTTAATTTCTCACGTACGAATTTGTTTAAAAAATATATACGGTCTGAATTTTAAAGTGAAGGCTTGTCATGATGCTCATACCAGCTTGCTTCAAAGTGATGGATCAACGTTCGAAATTATTATTGGTCAGATGAAAAACAATGGGTCTGCCTTGTATGAAACAGACAAAAGAAGAAAGACTCGTTTGCTATACTCGAAAAAAGGATTGCTGACTTGTAGTAAATTTGAACACTATTTTATTCGTTGGTCATCTACAGATCTTATCTTTGGACAGATACACTCAACAAAATGGGAAAATCTTATAAATTATGCCTTTTAGCAGAATAATATCTCAATTTTGAATGCAACAGTTTCAACTGATAATCGAGCAACCGGACAATGGATTTTTCAGGAATCAGGTTAAATTAATCAGTTATTGTACCCGGACGTGACAAACCATGTTTTCTTTCATAATGACAATCATTGTCATCATATAAAATTTAATAACCCGATAAATCCCAGATAATTAGTACATGATAAATAAGGATAATAACAAAATTACCGAACAACGAGCAATCTTATAAAGGGAAAGTCAAAACTCATTATTCAATAAACAGACAAAATCGGTCAACAACCGGAAAACCGCGATGGCCCTGACTTGGTACAGGCATTTCTAAAGAAATGGTGGATTGAATCAGATTTTACGGCGCAAAACCTCTCGCTTTCATTACGGTTCAAAGGTTCCGGTTGTCACTATACGATAAGATAAGAAAACTTTATTTTGAATTCGGTTTTTGCATAACAATAAACACAAGCTCTCAGGAGCTTTTTACCGAATATAAAGAAAACTATAACAGCATTTATTACAATACTGGAACAAAATAGGTACTAATTTCAGGTAGGATGGTATCTAATATAGCTCGTGAACCATCTCCATCAATAACTATGAGTCCTTTGAAGTATTTTAATTACGACAAGAAATGTCAAAAATACCTTTACTTCACACATTCACAAAAAATATTTTTGACATTGTAACCACATACATTAATTCCTTAGTCTTATACATTTTCACTTTATGAAAATGCATCTTTCACCATTGTATGATATTTATGGCATCTTCGTTTGGTTATTACAATTGGCCTTATTCGTCAAAGATACATGTAAGATAACAATTCGCGTCAATAGTACTAAATGCACTGTTCAAATATAGATACAAGACATAGGTGAAAGATAAATTTTATAATAAAATAGAATAATGAAAGATCACAACATCAAAAAATCCCTAATTCAAAAGTGAGCGTAGGGCCATAGGAACCGAAAAAGAAAGCTTTTGTGCAATAACAAGATATAAACATGTTTTCAAAGGTCGGATATTTGTTCGTAAATATAGAAACCTGTTTTTCCATCGGATATCAAAGTCTTCTCTGCATGCATTAAAGTTTTGCTTTGCATCTTTGGTGGCTCATGCTGATGACGTTTGCATGGCCTACAATAATCGTTTTCTTATTAATTACCCTTTTCCAAATATAACATTGGATAAGGATAAGATTATTATTACTTTCAACAATATTTCGGCGAGTTATAGTGAAAGTTAGTTAAATAGAAAAATCACGGGCCCGCTACACATAAACGTTAAAGAAAACTGAAGGAGCAATCGATAATGGGCAATCGAGAGACATTTGCAACGTTCGGTACACAAGACACAGGACAAAGACAAACAAAATGATAAAAAAAACCCACCAGACATTAGCAATACAGACCCACCAGAAATCAAGGGTGAACACAGGTGATTGCGAGGGGTAAGCAGTTCCTGCTTCTTATAGACATCTGCCATGTTATATAGTCAACACGTGTTGGACACCACTATACGCAATACAAGTCATTGCCAAGCTTATAATTTGATGCTGTATCGATTATAACCTGTATTAAACGAGAATTTAACCCATGACTTCAGTCGTAATGTGCACTGAAATAGCCATATCAGATATAAGCATATACAATTGAGCAATAATGAAACCCTTTGCTATATCATGTGTAATCATATCCAATATAATCCGATAAAATAAATTAAAAACATATCATAAAATGAGGTTTTCTTTCAGAAAGCACAATATCAATACCTCTTAACATGACGATACAATCATCTACCAGAAACGGAAGTGTGTTAGTATGTCCACGTAAATGTTCAGGTATTAATATTATAATGTTTAGCTTGCATAAACTCTGTATATACATCCATTGGTCCATTGGAGACATTTGATTTTACCTGTTTAATCATTGATTGATTGATTTAGTAGTGCTTAAAGTCCAATGAGCAGCATTTCAGCTATATGGAGGATGTGAAAACGTTCAATAATATATACAAAACTATATAGAAATGAGGGAAGGAATGGGTCAACCGAGGCAACGTTTTTGGACTGCCACTGAAATAGTATAGAGAGATGGGTAGGGACGAAATAATTAATATATAATAGCATTACAAGAGAGATATTTGTCATACAGTACCAAATGAGATTGTGAGGTTTGGGTGTTTAAAGCCAACCGTGGTGTATATGCTAATGCGCTCGTAACGACTGCGATAGATCGTGAGTTCGAGCACAGGTCCAGTCAAACCAAATACTATCAAATAGAAATTTGCTGCTTCTCAACTTAGCAGCGCCAGTAAGAACAAAGAGTTGTTGACTAGCAATAAGGATACTAGTAATTTGTCCGAGAAGACCATATGGCTATTCGTGAACTATTTTTTCTGTGATCTAGAAATATAAATATCCAAATAAGAGCGTTAGTATATTACAGAGCAGACAATCACTATTTCATCGAATATAATTTGTCCCAGTAGTAATTTAATATAGCAGAACAAATTTTTAAATAGCGTTAAACAACTATCACTCATTCACTCACTGGTTAACTCTATGTACATGAATAATCCTCAATGAATTGTGAAATGTGTGATAAATACCAGGTTCGTCAATACCTCCGTGAAGTCGAGGTATTTAGTTTTAGGTGTAGAAAACTGAAGTACCCGAATAAAACTACCGACAAGTTTTATCACATAACGTTGTTATCGGATAGACCTCGCCACGGGCTCGAATCCAACTCAATTATGGCCACGACGACTGTCAGCATTAACATATTTTATTATACTTTTACAGTATTTTTACTATATAAATTAACAGTCATAGATTTGCTAATTTCCCCTCAAAGACTATTTCCCCGGAAGTGAACTATTTCCCTGAGACTATTTCCCTATCCGCAATTTTGCACGTTCATATTTCCCGCTGTTTTTAAAAATCCTTTCTTTAAAACTGGAGATCAAATTGTTAACTATTGAAATTATTGAAAGATTCAGTTGTTATGGTTGTTGAATTTGCTTAATATTACTGGTAAAACATATATTTGTTTTTTTTATATCATTACACTTTAATATTAGTGCTAAGTGATAAAACACAACTATAAACACAATATTGAGGTACATTTTTGTAATATGCCTTATTTTGCTATTCTTCATCAGTATGAGTTTAATAACCTAGAAATAATCATATCACAGAGAAAAATGCCTTTTATTGTTGTTCCTCAATTGCTAAAGTATAATAAAACAGCTAAAAACCGGTTATTTCGGGAAGTAGCAAGTTTATTGTCCCCCTCAACACAAACTATTTATCTCCGCTTCGCGTCGGGAAATAGTTTGTGTTTCTGGGACAATAAACTTGCTACTTCCCCCACAACCGGCCTTTAACTGTATAATATACCACATATTACATGTACCTATTATTACTGTTTTATCATGTATTTTTTAATACATTGTATATATTGGTAATCGTTGCCACCTCCAACACAGGAAGCACAACGTGTTCCGATGAGTTTTTCCAAATTACTGGATGCGCTCTAGATTCTGACAGAAATTGTACAAGTTGTACAATAGGTGACTTAGTCTTTAATATGAATGAATGGTGTAACGGGTCCTCCTCCCTTCGTATACAGTTCGGAACACATTCTTGTGATGAAATGTTCGAACGTATGAAGAATTATATATCGATGGTTCATCATGCAAGTACAGGTATGTATTGATGTATTATAATTGTGTGTGTATTAAATGATTTATTTAATTATTGCGTGACGTCCAGTGAGAAGTACATGTATTACAACTATATATAGGACGACAACAAATTAAACAATACACAACCAGATTAACACGACGGGTGCCATTAGTGGAGGAGGAACAGTTTATCCTTCCGAAGCAGCTGAGATCATCCTAGTTTTTTAGTAGGATTCGTGCTACTCGATCTTTAGTTTTATGTGTATGTTTTGTAGATCGTTGTTTTTTCTTTTGTACTTTTTCTTTTCGCCATTGCGTTGTCTGTTTCTCTCCGATTTATGGATTCCTATTACCCCTTTGGTATCTTCAAACTCTTCCTACATAGAAAAGAGAGAAACAATCCTTAACGTTCAGAGAGCGCGACACTCTTTAATCGTGCTACTTACTAGATACACGGCCATGATTTTCTCATTATAACCTGGCATTCCTCCATCAAGGGTCCCCATTGAACGCGCTTAGCAGCTCTATGGGTTTAGCCGTGGGGACCTTCACCTATATTACATATAGAAGTATTCCCTTTATACAATTTCAAGCAAGCTTTAAGATATATGATAATAAACATGACAGTTACAATCTACACACACTTATTCTTCACCAATATTGTTTATGACGTAGAAAGTATTATTGATATTATGTGTGCTACACAAGAAGAGTTTGAAAATACCAAAGGGATAATCAGAATCCGTAAATCGAATAAGAACAGACATATATTATTTTGAAATTTTGAAACTTTGTTATTCCCGTTATGCATGTTTTTATTTCACTGTTGGAATTCACCGATATTCAATTTCGATAGCAGTTTTTTTTAAATATTGCATACAATAAATATTGCTCAATACGTTGATATTAGACAGGAATATATACCATTTACACTCTATATAGCACATAAATGTGTGTATTTATAGAACATTTACCATTGACTTCAGCTTCAAGTACTAAATTGTCCATTTCAACGCTTTCAGATACGTTTTCTACCACCAAACCTGTGTCACAGTTTGTAACCTCTGAGTTAAACTCTCCAGTTACAGCGACTTCAGAAGCAACTTCACATATGTCCTCGACTTCAGATATTGTTGCCGCTGGCACATCTGTAACGATGATTCCAGCGACTACCACAACTATTAAAGCACCTCTGTCAGAATCTCAAAGTCTTTCAAACACCTCTCTGACAATAGGTATGTTAACGTACAAATGTGTTCTTGTTGCTTAGTCTACAAATACAAGATAATTACTACATTTGAGTTTTTACAAGATGAACAACCGTCATCACGTGTGACATTCCGAGCAGAACAAAGAATCCTCTAGGTGTATTCGCTGAAATTCTTAGTGTATGTGTCATTACTACTGACCTTTTTGTAATCTAATCGTGTCTGATAATTTACCATTTAAGGAATAGGCGAATGAATAAAATGTTTAACGGTCGATGGGCAATTCACCTAAATTCATTCTTAGTCTTCCCTATGAAATGAGCTCCATATTATATCACTCAAAAAAAATGAAACACTGAAACACTAACATATTCGTGACAGTTTAGCTGTCTGGTACAGACACTTCAATAAGATGTAGCGGGTTTATTTAATGTAACATACGTTATGACAAATTGCAAGATAGAATAACGCATCTGCATCTATTAACACGTTATATTTCTCTAGTTATCAACATGACGGTATGATACATGTATATGAAAACAAACCAAAGTACTATCACAAATACCATAAACACCATAGGCTTTAAAATACGTCAAGGGTATAAACAAAAACCAGTTCAGGAACAACAAAAAATGCAATTGCATTTGATCATTTATTTAATTTGTTTTATATACATAGCCGTTTTGTTTCTATTTGCACTCTGTTGATTTGTATTCTTTTTTTTTGCAGGAATTACTGTCGGTGCAGGTGGCGTTATAGTGGCAATTGTGTCTATAGTTTTATTAATTTGCTTAAGGTACTTTTTATTACAAGTGATACTGTAGTTCGGAATTAAGGAAGTGTGTTATATACACCTTGCTATTACACGTCTAATTTCCGTGTTGTACATCATTTTATTGTTAAGAACCATCTACCTATAGCGAACTGAAATAACTGTACTGCAAAAATATTTCGAACACATTAAATTTACTAAAAAAAGATTTACTGTATATGCACACAATTAAGAATTAATGGGTAATTAGAAATCACATGTGGTGGTGATATTAATGTGGTACCCAACACCCGACCCCAAAATTTTTGTCGTTTATTTTTTTAAGATTGTTTTGTGTGTGAAACATTATGATATTACCTAACAAATATTAAAAAAGCAAAAGACTTTAACCAAGGGATTATACACACTTTCATTTTAAACCCCCATTAAATTGAAGGTATACCCGTAGATGACAAGAATGCGAGTAAATGCTTGATTTTCCTTTTTCGGGAGGTAAAAGAAATAATGTAGTTAAGCTTATTTTGAAAGTGTGATACCAGTTCCAGCTAATTAACACGAAAATTATGGATATTTTTTAAATTAGCAAATTTTTTAGAAGAAAAATAGAATATTTTACCAAGAAATGCCGTAAAATACAACGGCAAAATTTTTTTTTTAAGTAGTCATAATTATAGAAAAAATGTGTCGTTTAATTTTTCAAAAAAAAACCTCACACAATATGAAGAACAATTTTAGGTAACACTGTTTAAGTTTCCGAATTTTTCAACCAACCGAAACAGAGAACCGGCGAACTTTTTCACCCCTCTCCCTTTTTACAAAAAACACCATTGAGTGCATTTTGCTGAATAATTATATCTTTATCTCCTTATAATGTGACTATCTTATACATGTATGAACATTAACTGATTCCATTATATTACATTTGATTTAATAATTTCCATACTTACATGTGTCATACTGTCCAATTTAGGAAAAGCAGGGCAGTCACCTAGGTCAAGAAATGCTCCCCCCCCCAGAAAAAAATCCAAAATTTTTTTTTTTTTTCTTTAAAGAAAACAATGATATCTAAAAATTGTGTCGTTCATTTCCTTCTAAAATCCTTATGTAATTTGAAGACCAATACTAGGTAACACTGTCTAAGTTTCAGAATTTTTCAACCGACCAAAAGGACAACCGACATACTTTGTTATCCCCCCTATTTTCAAAAAAACACCATTTTAAGTCCATATGAGTGCATTATAGCTGAATAACTCTATTTTTATCTCCTAATAATGTGACCATCTTATATGAATAGTAACTTATTCCATTATATTACATTTAATGAGTGAAGTTGAAAGTAATAATAGAATGTATTGGAATAACAAGTGACTACCACGGTACCAAAGTAATCTCCCTTTGATTCTTAAAAATACGTTGCACAGATTTTCATTGCATTTTTCGGGGACCTCATCTGATAATTTTTTCCTTTCTTCCTACATACAAGTTTGTGTTTAATTAAACAAAAGCTATAACTACCACAGTACCATAAAACTATGGGCTAAGCTACATGTTAGTGTGAAAAGACCCCCCCCCCCTTTTTGGAACCTTAGTTGACAGAGTATTTGGGGTAATATGTAGACACCGAGATTATTATATTTTTGTATAAGAAATCTGTGAAATCAAATCTCAATTGTATTGTAGTTGATGACTTTTTTTTACCTCTCACCAACTGTATTGGATAAATGTAATGACAAGTTACACCGGCAGCAGTACATCTCCCTTGTCATTACATCATTACAACGCGTCTACCCTCGTTCCATCCATTGCTGACATGCATATCATGTTCGTCTATTGTTATTTCTGAACCAATATCAAGCAAATGATGTGTACATGGTTCTGTGTAGAGGTTGTGGTCATGTAATTTTGGTCTAGAAAAATGTGGTTCTCCGTTCACTATTTAATTTTTTGAAAAATGAAGATCGTTAGTTTTTTTGTCTTGTTTGCCATAAAGTAACCACGGCGACACCTATCTCTACCCATCGTTATAATTTTTTTATACCAGATATTATCAGTAAATTTTAATACTATTTATTAGAGACACTAAAAAATGTAAAACAATCCTTAGGTCCTATCAGCACAGCGTGCGTTTTGTAAACATTATACATCTGTGTCAGCTAAACGCTTGAAATTGAAGCGAACTTTTAAAACACTTCACTGATCCCGGTGATGTTGTCCGTTAGAATAGACTTACCTCCCTGTAGTGTTAGGTACCACCTTAAAAGAGATCAACTGTATAGTTTTGCATTAAACATTTAGCAAAATCAGCGTACACAAAAATGTAAAATATGTATTATTATCCAGAATAATTTTTTTGCATTCCGACAATCAAAATAAATCCTTCATAACTGGACAACTCCGATAATTCATTAATGAGGTCACACGTAATCGTAAATAACTGCTTTGTTCTGTCTTTCTGTGGTTACGTTGCAGTTACCCACTGGGCTTTGATGTAACGGGAGAGAGCGCCGGTTAGTAGCGCGGACGTAAACCCTTCCACGGTTTTGGCGCAAACGGTGTTGTCTTCTAGGTGGTTCCAGTCTATAGCAGTCTTTATAAAAAAATGAGTTCTTGTATTGGTCGATTTTTACTGCTGGTACTACGACTGCTTTAGAATTGTTCCAAACTTGTTTGTCTATTATATTGGTTGTTTCGTGGTCTTTGTAGGCTTTCACTCTGATTTGTCATTTGGGTTTGTGTGTTTTGTTCGGTTACTCGTGCTTATTTTTAACATATTTGTTGTTCGTATGTGACATTAACTTAATGCTTCCGAATTGTATGACTTTTTTTCATCGATATCTGTACATTATCATCAGTCTTTTTTATTTTTAGATCAAAACCTTCTAACGGCAACAACGTCAAGTCACAGAAACCTATAAATAAGGACGAAGCTTATATCGGGAGTCAAAATATTGCACATCCGTTGGTTGGGAATCAGTCCTCCGAGTTTACCAATCTAAATATCCACGGAATTGACAACAATTACCTTGAAATCAATTCCGTAGCTACTATTGTACAGGACTTGTCATACGATTATATCGACATAACAGATGAACATTGCACACCGGAAGATAAGGCAACTGCATCCGGTAACAGTGATCATGCGTCATATGACATTGTTGGAAGTCAATGTAACATGAATAATGTCATCTCAGATTCGGTACACACGGAATTTAATCAACCCTCCTCAAATACAACAGTCAACATAATTACGGAAGGGCTACATAACTATTCCGTACTCGATCCAGAAATAGCTGGATATAAGCGAACTAAAGATGATGATAATACTTATGAAAACACCGCTCATTACTCGTTCCTCGATCATACAGATACGTACGTCAATATATTTAAGGCACCTGATGTAAAGTCAACTGAAGCATATGCAATCCTGGATCCTCGTGTCACTGGATTCGACCGCCTGAAAGTAAAAGAGAGTGCTGAGGATATATACGAACTGGCAAAACCTCTAACTGATGACGAAGATGAAGAAACCAAAATACTGGATGAACAAACTTCAATATATCAATGCAACCGATCAAAAGTTGGTGATTATAACTCTGTAGATGACAAGTGGCAAAATAATAAAAGTGAACATATCTATAACCGTTGCATAGATGATGTATATGATACTGCTAACTACAAAAGACCAGCAATTGAAACCAACAAAACATATGATCATATTGTTCCTATGAAATATGGAGAGGACTATGACCATGTCACTAGACTTTAACATAATACTTTACTGCTAGTATAATTGTTAATGCTTTAGTTATTTGGAAAATGTCGTTTCAAAATGCTGTTATATTGTAATGGCTTACAAACGTTAGGCCAGTAACGGCGATTTAACTAAAAAGTAATAAAAAAATGAAGAGAAATATATATATTTAGGTCTTTATATTACAAAGTTAACAAAGAGGCCAAAGGGGGTAATGAGAAGTTGCATAATAGATGAGTGACTTAGTGAGTGATTGAGTGATGTTTAACGCCAAGTCAGCCATTGGAGACGGATTAGTATAAGCTATAGGAGACGGATTAGTATAAGCTTAGCTTGTTTCCGAATCCTGTCATGTTAAACAAAATGTGTATGTATTATAATATAACAGTTTATCATGAATAAATATGTTTATACCAAGTCAGCCATTTTACAACTATAACTTGGCAAGAATATTCAATGAGATGATGATGAGGTCCGCTTGTACTAGACCAACACGCTTAGTTGGATTTTTATAGTGCTAGCTCACTGATTAATAGAATCTAACACTGGTGACAGGTCAAGATCGAGAAATCTCAGACACACAAGGGTAAGATTTCAATCGTTCTCTGACAAGGCTTGCCCGAGTCAGAGAATGATTGAAATCTTACCCGAGGGTGTCTGAGATTTCTCGATCTTGACCTGTCATTGGTGTTTGAATATTATTCTTACACAGACATCCCCCCAAATTGTTTTTTCTGGTGTGTATATTCGAAGACGACCGCATCACAACCATCAATGAAATAATACGCAATGTGAAAGAAACACCCAATCACGAATGCTTCAAATTGTAATAATATTTAAAATTCGACTTTCATATCACAATAAATATGACAATAGTAAAGACGTTTGTTTTAAACGAACAAATCAACACAAACATTGTTAGTAGAAATTATGTCATTTAACTGTGACGTCAATAGCTCGGTCAGCTGATTGATTCAGTGAACAGGAAATCGATAACTGTTGACAAAAAAATCATACGCAAACGTAAACAAATGGCACGACATTCTTGAGTTTTAAAAGATAGATTAGACTTTGGCTGTACAGTTATATTTTGTAAAGTATATTTTATTATAGTCACATCTACAAACAATGTTAACAAAAAATCACAAGCAGAGTTATAAATAACACTGGAAAATCTTGAAGCGACAATTATTTTTGGCGGGTAACAGGGCGTGTAACTTGCCTTACACCGAGGGGGTGTAAGACAGAACAATCTTTTCCCGTGAAAATTGAAAACTACTTTATCCTCTGTGTAAGAAAGACATGTCTCCACACGCGGACACATTACCCTGATTCCTAGCCAACCCGTCTTTGATCTTTCTTCTCCATGCTCCGTGCTTAGCGTAGAAGCAGGAATTACCAATTTTATAGTCTTTGGTTTTATCTGATAGGGACTCGAACCCACGATATACCACCCTCAAGGTGAGCATGCTAACCTTTACATCAGCGATGCGGTTCATAATCGAAGAAGAAAAAACAGACAAAACACATAATACAATGGTAGAAAGAAGGAAAGAACAATGATATACAAAGCACTACACAGAAACTTAAAGATCGAGCAACACGAATCCCATTCAACACCGAGTTGAGTACAGCTCTTCGGATGGGCTACCAGTTTCTGTTCCACTTGTGGCATGCGTCATTAATAATATATAGCTTCTGAGTTCACCGCCTGGTGTTGTTGGTGTGTAACATACTGCTCATCTTTTTAGTGTTGTGTGTTTTGTTTGCCTTCGTTCTGTGTCTTGTGTCCAATGTTGAATGTTTCACTGGATTGTCCACTCTTGATTGCCCTTCCGGCTGTATCTAGTGTTTAATTACTTAACATGTGGATAATTCGGTTATATAAACGTTAGATAATACCGAAGGACAATCCAGAGAAAGTGGCAACATAGGGTACACAATACGAAGAAAAACAAAAACAAAAACACAACATAATATGCGTTGAACACCACTATACGCAAAACGCACAAATAACGTAAATAAAATATGCTCCCTTCTACAAACAAGTCGCGGTAATATTTTATAGTACGTTGTATTTTTAATTTGATCCCATCACTTAATTTCCGTTATTTTATTTTTAGCTTGAATGCATTATATTTACCTTGTACAGGTTGTCCTGTATTAACCTATCCAAAATACAATGGCTACATCTACCACTGTCAATATGTTTTTGTTTTTATTTTCGTTCCTATTACCATTTTAAAATCAATCTTGAATTTGCAATATTAAGTAACCTTTTAATGACTGAGATTTCCATACCTTGCCTCATCTTGCTCTGATCCATGGGAACCTTTGATCACACTTAATAAGTTTAATTAATTTGTTATTGTGAATTATTTGTTTTCGTTGACTACCAGTTATCGTGGTTTGCGTGGTTATCGAAAATTAGTGCACCATGAAAGGCATAGGTAACTGGAGAAGTAATGAATCAAGTAGCAAAACCACCGAATTCAATTATCAACGAATATATATATTAGTTTGCTTGGCCATCAAAATTGAAAATCATAAAAATAAATGACGCCACAGTAGTTGTAATTGATTAGGTTTTTTTACTGTTCTGAGTTTGTATGACTTTTCCTTTCTTGGTTTACTAATTATTTCAAATATGTCAATGTATGGTTCAGGTTTAGGTTTATGGTGTTTAACGCCACTTTCAACAATATTTCAGCTATATCGTGGTGGTCATTTTCATTGTGGAGGAAACCGGAGGACCCGGAGAAAACCACAGACATGCTGCAAGTAACTGACAAACTTTACCACATAATGTTGTATCTGGTACACCTCGACATGAACGGGATTCGAATTCCAAAGGTTAGTGGTGATAGGAATTGATTACACAGGTAGTTGCACATGGTCCCTATCAATGTATGTTTATTCTTTTTCATAGCAATTTTTGTTTGAAAATATTACCAAAAATGTATTCATGTTGTTGTAGTGAAAGGATAGAAACAAACTGAAATATTATATAAATATAATTGTTGTCATAGATATATAAGACAAAATAAATGAGCATAAATTAATATACACTTATTGACGGGATATGAGGGTAATAGCACTTTTATTCTTCTCAAGGTATCAACTATTGTCTGAGGCACCGCTGAGGGCAATAGTTGGTATAGAGGGGACAATAAAAGTGATATTACCCAAATATCAAGTCTATAAGTGTTTTATTATACTAAACAACTGTGCAATTCAAACTTTTAAATTGTATGCCCTTTTCTGGTGGATTTCTAGTCTACTTTATTAGTTGGTTTTTTTTAAAGACTACCGAAATCGTAATTTTTTCATACCCAATATTAATGTAGTTTTCCGTACTGACCTTCACAAAATGAAGATTAAACACCCAATTATTGGCGAATACGCTACGAAACGTTTTTTTCTATTTAAAAAAAAAGCTGACCATCGTTACTGGAAGCTAATTAATTATGCACTCACCTGAGCGAGGCCAAATCTATTTTATCTATATTTATGCCAGTATCCCGGATGCTGCAGCATGTGTTTGTTTACCTCGAAAATACGGCCGTTTTATGCTACTCATTGACAATAATTTGGTGTTGCGAGGTGCAAAATTACACATATAAAATATGAAAAACGATTGAGAAAAGAAGGCAACATGCTCGGCTTACCTATCAAGCAAAATCGTTGCCACTTCAGAGTGAGTTTGGACGGGTAGCACTTCCTTCAATTCGTTCCAATGGTCCAACTGATCCCCTACAATTTGGAAGATACTGCACGTCTATTCCTCTCTGAATCCGTCAAAATCCGCTTTCTTCCACGCGTTGATACTTTCTCTTCCACATGTTGTTTATTGTTTCTAAACAGTACGCATGCTCAATATTGGTTCACATGTAAGGTCATATGAATAGAGTCGGGTTAAACTGAATTCTTGTGATCCTGCACAATAATTCCGATAACGATAATTTTGGAGTCTTTTTTGTCAAAAAAAAAACAACCACAAATCGTATCTTTTCCAGCATAACTGTTTAATGATAGCTTAAACAAATCATTTACGATAATAATTTTGGGTATGAAAAAAATACGATTTTGGTAGACAATATTCCTTTAAACTGATACATTTTCATGTGTGTGTATTTGAAGAAGAAATTAATTTAAAAAAAAACAAACAAAAACAACGTTTTTTTTTATTTGGTTCGTTCTTTTTTGTATGGATATTGACATTTGTCCTCTATTAGAGGGCGATAGGATCATTCCATTATATACGTCATTTAATTTAAATCAATGAGATGAATGATTTAGAAAAGTCCGGGAAATATGATTGCTGATATTACCACAGGGGAGAATAGTCATTGTTTACTTGTCGTCTGCCGTCTCGGAATTTTAGCCCTAGAAATGAAAAAGTCCGAGAAAAGACATTTGAATTCACTAGGTGTGACTAGAATTATGGACATATCTCAATTTTATGTACGGTTTTAATTTTTTATAGTACTTTTTATAACATGTAATATAAAATAAATTAAATTATATAGATCCTGCTGAAAATCCTACTTCCACCTCCCCGAGGTGAACAGGGGGCAACAGACATAAGTCTAGCTAACGGAAGAGGTACTAGTACATAACATTTCGTTCAAAAGTCTTTTTTGTTCGCTCAAATGTCCATCTGGTTTTTTAGATTTCGCTCTTTTGGGTTGTCATTTCGCTCAAATGTCCTCCGCCGGATTTAATGTATTTTCAATAGAAACATATATCTACAAAAATATTTTATACGACTTGTTAATGTCAAAAATATTTTTAATACGACTTGTTAATGTCTATTTTTTTGAATATGTACATATATAACGGAAGTTGGCTTACGAATGTGAATTGAATGAATGTCAAAAATTATAAGTACTTATAACTTAGTATAAGTCTGAGTATGGTGTTGAAAATTATTGTAAATTGTTAGTGCCTTTTAGGTCGTTTTGAATTGCTCTAATTAAATTGAACCGCATCGGTGGTGTCACGGTTCACGTGCTTGCCTCGAGTCAGGTATATCGTGTGTCAAACCAAATACTATAAAATTGGTATTTGTTGTTTCTCTGCTACATTTTTTGTAAACACGCATCATTAAGGAATAAGAACAAAAACTGGTTGGTTCGGAATCAGAATAATGTGTCCTATTGGAGCGACATGTCCATCGATGGACTGTTATTTCAGTGAAATAGCAATATACACATCGAACTCAACATGTGTATCTATTACAAAGCGGATCTCATCATCATCTCATTGAAAATTAACATGTTCTCAGGGGCGGATCCAGGATTTGTGGTTAGGGGGGGGGCGTGAGTAGGCGATGGTTCTGGGGACCGGTTAAGGTCCCCAGCGGGTCTAGGGTAGAGCCGTGGTAGGGGGCCCAGGGGGCGAAGCCCCCTAGAAGCTCTGGGGGTTTAAGGAATTAGACATTTATTTGAACGACAATTTTGAATCAACCACACCATTTTTATCAGACCAAAAAAAACTTGACTTTGAGTCTTAATTTTGTCGGATAATTGTTGACAGTATGTTCAGTTTGTCAGATTATAAGAACCTAAAGTAAAACTTTTTTTAACAACCGTGATGCGAATTGTTCAACTCATGACTGAACGATCACGATATTTTAACCCTTCAAAGAACTATTGGTTTAGTTTTAAAGCATTCCTCATTTCACTAATTGGTCTGTACTTTCGGTGCTTGTCCTTTCGGGTGGTTCTAGTTAACACTGCTCGTCCAGATGGAGCTGTTCTTTTCGTCGTTTGATTCATTCATTGAAAACGTATGATTCGACCGCTCTTGTTTATAGACAAACAAAAGCGGAAATTGTCAATACATGAAATTGTTGTTGATTTCTGATTAGCTAACGTAGATTAATTAGATGATCAGAATCGTTTCATGTAGCATTAACCAGGGGCGGATCCAGGATTTCCAGTTAGGGGGCGCATTCAAAATAATGGCGCCGAGCGGAGCGAGGAGCGAAAAACCTTTGGGGGTATTTCGTGAGAAAAATCACGATTTTAAGCAAAAAAATCATATTTTTTCCAAATATAGGGGGGGGATGCGCTCCCCTTGAATCCGCCCCTGTTAATGTTAACATATTCACCTTTTTTTTGTCTATAAACGAGAACGAATCATACGTTTTCAATCAATGAACCAACGGCGAAACGAAAAGCTTCATCCGGACGGACAGTATACTGATCATTTATCAATGGGTAGATCTAGAGCTTTTTAGAATGATATCCCAAATTTACTCCTAATATCATTACTATTCATTTTGACTTTTGAAGAGTTTCAGATAAGATTGCTGCCACAGTAATAATAGGGATTCATTGTGGTCAAAATAACACAAGCTTTTTATCTTGAAGTTACAAAAAGTTGTTTGTTGAACTGCTTAATTAACGTTGTATAACATATGCTTTGCGAATTTTAGGGGGGCGCACGCCCCGCACGCCCCCTCTAAATCCGCCTATGGTTCTTGCCATGATATAGCTGAAAAATTATTGAGTTGGCGTTAAACAACAATCACTCACTCACTCGAAAGGATAATTCCATAATATTTTTTTATTTCATAGCATGCATATTAAAATAATCATGATTGTAATAATTAAATGAAAACAAAAAATAACACACTGTCAGAACAGTTCCAAAATCCATTCTGAAAATCGTAGAAATATGCAAAATTGGTATGTCATCTTATTAATGAGTTGAAAACGTATTTTACAGGGATTTCCTGCCATTTAACTATGTCATCTTATTAATAAATTGGAACCTATTTTACAGGGATTTCCTGCCATTTAACTATGTCATCTTATTAATGGGTTGAAACTATTTTACAGGGATTTCCTGTCATTTAACTATGTCATCTTATTAATAAATTGGAACCTATTTTACAGGGATTTCCTGCCATTTAACTATGTCATCTTATTAATGAGTTGAAACGTATTTTACATGGATTTCCTGCCATTTAACTATGTCATCTTATTAATGAGTTGAAACGTATTTTACAGGGATTTCCTGCCATTTAACTATGTCATCTTATTAATGAGTTGAAACGTATTTTACAGGGATTTCCTGCCATTTAACTATAAAAGGTAAAAAAGGTAAAATATATTTAGGTTTAAAAATTTCAACATCATACACAAGTGTTTAAAAATTTCTCGTTAATTTAAAAATAAAACATAAAACTGCCATCATTAACAGAAACTTCAATCCACTCATTGTAGCTGCTGAAAACTTTTATACCAAGGATAGCCCATGAAAGCCATTCAGCTTATTTCCAATGGGGTCCTTTACAAGTATCAGCTTAAAGTTCAAGTGGATATAAGGGGGGAAAAGTGGGGTATGGGAGATTTGTTCAGTGTCTTCTCAAATATATGATCATCTGTGCGTTTGAAAATTCCACCTCAATTCCAAGCTTCTTGGTGATGGAGATGGTTTACATTGGATTTGGCCAGTTAAAAAATATGACTCCTTTTCCTTTAACCTTTCCCTAGTTGTTGTGCTCCTTGTATTTTAATATCTTATTGCTGCTTATGCCAGTGTCAGGCAGTGTGTTATTATTATATGCCCACAAAATATCATTGAAATATCTCTTTCCAGAAAAAAATTTCATCGAAATATGTTGTCAAAAATGCCAGAAATGTAACACAATTTGTGTGACAACCCTTTTCTATTGAATTTCAAGGGTTTGTCAAAAAAACAAAAAATAAATATATTCATCAAAATCTTAGATATTATGAAACTATAGAGCAAATTATACGGTAGTAAAAAATAGAAAGCTATGTTTGGGGAAAAAATTGTAATATTATCTGATCCTCTCACCGCCGTTCCCTTCTCCCAAGACAAATAAAGAATAATCAGAATCAAAGGAATACAACTGGAGGACAGAATTTAAAGGAATTTAACAATACAATTGGGTGGCTGTGTGTGTTTTTTTTTAATGAATTAATCAAGTATAGTCACCCTCAAACCATCCCTCCCCCTCCCCAGCCGACCTGAAAATAAAAAAGACAAATGCAGTCATTTGGTAATTTGGACATCCACTGTGTCAATTATAAGAATTCAAAAGTTTTTTGTTATTGGTAACTAGTTATTTTTTTATCTCACAAAGAAACTATAGCAAGAGATGGGTGTGTGGTAACTTTCCTCGACAAGTTCATTTTTTTTTCTGGGTGCCATGAAAAACATAAATTTAAATATTTTAACAATCGGACGGTAAAAGTTTGTATAATTTAGATACTCCCATCGCTTAAAGCTTGTTGCAAAGAATTTGATGATCGACCGTATCGAATGCCTTTTGAAGATCTATCATTACCATACCAGTGAAGAGGCCTTTAGATGTTTGAGATTTAATATGATAAAAAAGATGAATAAGGCAGGTATTGGTAGAATAAGCGCTTCTGAAACCAGATTGACGTTCATATAGCAAGTTGTTTTTTTTTTACTAAATACGATTCTAGCTGTTTATATACTGCTTTTTCTAAAATGTTTGATATAATACACAGTATACTTATTGGTCTATAATTTCCAACCTCGGTTCTATTGTTTTTCTTAAATAATGGTTTGACCCGTGCTGATTTTAATTGATCGGGAACTATACCACTCGTTATTGATAAATTTACAATGAAATTGATGGGCTTTGTTAGTGTTGTAGCTGCATCTTTGACGAACCTTGCCGGAATGTTGTCTAACCCTGTGTCTTCTTATTAATGAGTTGAAACCTATTTTACAGGGATTTCCTGGCTTTAAATGACTATGTTGCTCTCTGTTACTACAAATTGGATTACTATGATGTATCACAGGTAAGGATTACTATGATGTATCACAGATAAGGTTTACTATGATGTATCACAAGTAAGGTTTGAACTGGAAGTCAAAAGTAGTGGCTTCAGATCCTCAAACTTCTCTTTAACATAGCAGACATCATTATCATCTCATCAAAATATAGCTTGTTATAGCCTTGATTTAGATGATTATTTTGCTCATTTGGCGAAAAAAAATAATTGCACCCGCCATTCAAGTTTTACTCCATACCGTCATACAATCTGTAAGGATTATGATAAAATGTCCATTTAAGTATTAATGTACTGTATGAGGCGACATTGAGGAATTTTGATATCCCTAGTCTTTCTACGAAATTTAGTGAGTGGGTGATCGCTGTTTAACGCCAAATCAGCAATTTCCCCTCTATAGTGACGAAAACAAGTTAATTTTCAATGAGATGATGATGAGGTCCGCTTTGTTCTAGACCAACACGCTTAGTTGGATACTGTATTTATAATGCTAGCTAAATGAAACAGCATTCATCGGATGGACATGTGGCCCCACTTGGACACATTATCCTGATTCCGAGCCAACCGGTATTTGCTCTTTCCCTTTAATGAGGCGAGCTTAGCGGGGAAACAGCAAATACCAATTTATAGTCTTTGATTTGACACGATAGGGCGGCTCGAACACAAGATCTGAAGCACTCTAAGCAAATCCGCAAAACATTACATCATCAATGCGGTTTCTATAAAATTAACAAAAGGATGACCACAAACATATTCTTATTAAAAACGACAGGGATTTGAACTCCGAATAAAAAAGACTTGAACGTCACATCCTGAGGCTCCTTCGACAATCATATTGGCAGTACATCGAGGACATTGTCACACTTACTTACACTGGACTTCGACAATCATATTGGCAGTACATCGAGGACATTGTCACACTTACTTACACTGGATCTAATTATAATACATGTACAATGAAACATTTTTGGACTCGTGGACAAACATCATACATAACTGGCCACCAAGGAATCTCTCCACCAAATACGATGAAACATTAATCGCAGAACTCACCCTAAAGGCTAATGTCATGCACTATCAGCTTGTGGTTCCTATCAGGATTTCCTTGATAGATGGTTGCTGCTAACAAGGAAGCTACGGAACCAAGGGTTCCTTTTGGTAAAGTTGTAGTCATCACTTAAAAAATCTTACGGTCGCTACCATGACTTGGTTGACCGTTGTGGAATATCTGTGTCACAAATGACCACGGATATCTTCCACTTGTCGTAAACACATTCCGGTACTTTCCTCAATCATAATTTATTACCAGATTTGTAACTAGATAACACGATGGGTGCCACTAGTGGAGCAGGAACTCTTTACCCTAACGGAGCACCTTGGGTTTTTAGTGGGGTTCGTGTTACTCGATCTTTTGCTTTATATGTATGTTTTGTAGATCGTTGTTTGTCCTTTAATACTTTTTTCTTTTGGGCATGGTTTTGTCTGTTTCTCTTCAATATACGGATTCTAATTACCCCTTTGTTCTTCAAACTCGTCTTCGGTTATTTTTTTTTTAGCGTAGAACAATATTCATCAGTTGATTTTGATGAAAGATATAATATTCCAGCTGATTCTCAATTCTCAATTCTCTGATATATCCATAACATCCAACGGTGTTGCCGAGCTACTATTGAATTGACCCGATGAACTGAAACCTAGATTTCCCAAGGAGCATACACATGATTGGGAAAACACCACATGTAGCTCCAATATATAAAAGGCCTTTCTGAAATTCTGAAAATGACAGGCCGATTTCTCTGGCTTGTATTTTCCACAAATCACTAGTCAGTAGTATTATGACATGCGGGTATATTTAATATCCTTTACCCTCTTAACATGCGTTTCGTAATTTAAGATCACTCAAAATATAAATGATATATCGATGATGTCTCTTAAAAACCTAGCAGACTGTTATTATAAATTTGTCTAATGCATTTGATAAGGTAAGTATCTCTGTACTTCTACATAAATTACACAACTACAGGATTTGGGGTAAAATGAATTCCTGGATTTAATTTTTTTTTAACTTAGGTTGACTGGAGAGCCCCAAACGGTCAGTATTAAGTCCTAGTCTATTTCTGTATTATATAAATGCTATTCCAGTCGGTCTCAGCTCCACAATAGGACTATTTTCCTACAACACCATTGTATACATGGTTATAAAATCCACTAAAATGAACTACAATTAGAAAGTACTACACAGATAAACTAAACATATATTTCTCTCACTTTGTATAGATTAATATTGAGTAAATTGAAGGATTTTAGACTCCATGGAGTCTCAGGTTATAGTCAGCAGATACCAACACCAGGAATCGACTCAAACGTAGCTAAATTACGAAATACAACCTTATGTGATGATTTATTATGAGAGGAAAGGAGACCATCAACAATTCCACCAAAATCAACAAAACTAGCAACCACCTCTCACTTCAAAAACTGACACAAAAATACCACGACATAAGTTGTTGGCAATTATGTGATAACGTTTGACATGTATGTGATAATGTTTGCCATTTATGTGATAATGTTTGCCAATTATGTGATAATGTTTGCCAATTATGTGATAATGTTTGCCAATTATGTGATAATATTTGCCAATTGATTATGGAGGGTCTGCCTATGTTCTTCGGTTTATTCCAGCGATAGTGATATCCGCCATACTATTGCTGTAATCATGTTAGAAGCTGAGTATAACACAACTAAAAGTAAATAATATTATATATTTTATATTGACTTTATTACTTTATTATCCCTCAGAGGTTCCTGAGTATTATCGAACTTGTGAGTATTCATATAGTACTAACAATGTTTACAAAGTACAAACAGATTGTCTTTCACTCACGCGATCCTGTTATTGCGTGCAATAATTGGTCATGAATGCAGTTGAAAGATATAAAAATATATTAAAATATATGTATGTTATTCCCTTAAATGCGGGTTTCATTTAAGAAAAGCTTTGTTTCCATTCATAGACAACAATATATAACATTACGAAAGTATTAAACGTTTTTGTTCTCTAGAGACGGTTTATGATTGATCGGAGATTTGGTAGGTAGTCGTCCCTAGTTTTGCCGACATTGTGTACTTTCTCATTGCCAAACATGACGACACAGTTTGGAAGTTTGGAAAGAGGGCACCCTAGTTGAAGACATTGTACCGCTTTTGTATGGAAATCATTCAGCTCACATTCATAACCACTTCTTGTATCTGATACAAATATATCCGGATATTCATCGAGAATACTGCCCAAAGATCCTGACACTTCTTTGGCTTTAGCTGAAAACGCCTTTGCAGATCGAGTATTATGAGAAGTAACCTTATTGTTAATGATAACGTGAATCTTTGGTA
>MJUT01053805.1:314584-342168 GCA_002080005.1 Gigantidas platifrons
GAACTCTGCAATTCATTTTATTTTCATCACTAACTATAATTAACTGAAATTTGACCTTATTTATACATTTTTTCAATTTAATTAACATAGTAAACATGCATATATACATGTTTTAAAGAAAACACAAACTTATTTTAAACAGCTAAACTAGAACTAAAATGAACATGCCTGTAAATAATATGCCTTATTGTTGATATAATGTGGTCAAGTGAGGTATTTTTCCCAAACGCGTCTTTCCCAAATTTTCATTCACGTGACCCCAAAACATACATCCAAACCCAAACTGACCAATTAGATCCTTAGCGATTTATAATTAACCACCCCCTTTCTGTCACTCTACCCAGATATTCATTAACAATCGGGATTATTTATTTTATCAAAATCTTGCTAAAAGCCTAAAATCACCTTTTTCTTATTTCTTTTGTCAGCTGTATGTCCGGCTTTATTATTGAACAAAGAAGTTACGTTCCTGAGACCTTATTTTAGATACATGTAGTTTAATATTTATATTAATTTAGTTGCGTAATGACATATTCATGTATGTACGCATTTTTTGCCAACATATTACTGTTCTTGGCCGAATATGTATAAACTTGAACATTTATTAAAAGCTGACAATACAAATCTCACTATAAAATTATGTAATTATCTAAAGGCAGCTTGGAAAATCAGATGTCATATAATTATTTAATATTGTTGTAGATATATAATGTGTTTAATTGTTCTCTGCTGTTTGTCATTGTGTTACATGTGTATATATTTGTTTGATTGCTATAGCATGTATACTGTTTTTTGCAAATAACTAATTCATTCATTCATTCATTCATTTTATTACTTTGGACAGGATAATCCTAACTTTGTTTGTTTGCACACCTGCCACTTCTAAAAATCAAATTTTTATCTTGTATTTTGTCATTTGTGACAAAGTATGAAATTTTGGTTATATAAACAATGTAATATTACATGTTAACAATCTTTTAAAGAATAAAATTCACGAACAACTCTATAAAATATTTCCAACTTTATAAAATATTCTCTGATTATTTTGATAAATTAAATTTCACTTTTTATTTATTTATAGACTATTTATTTATTTATTTATTCAACGTTTCCGCATTACATCACTAACATAATGATTGTTTACCTGTTTAACATCATGGGGGTTACATTTAAGTGAGTGAGTGATTGTTGTTTAACTCCAATTCAGCCATTTGTCAGCTATATCATGGTGAGAACAAGTTAATATTCATTAAGATGATGATGAATTCCGCTTTATACAACACGCTGAGTTGGATTTTTATAGTGCTAGCTCACTGAAACAACAGTCCGCGGGTAGACATGTCTTTCCACTCAGACACTTTATTCTTATTCCATGTCAACCAGTCTTTGCTCTTTCTCCTTAATGCTGCGTGCTTAGCGAAGAACCAACAAATACCAATTTTATAGTCTTTGGTTTGACCCGATCAGGACTCGAACCCACGATCTACCACACTCGAGGCGAGCACTCCACGTGCAAGACAACGATTTATAGGTACAGTGTATGTATATTTGGGCACAACGGACAGCGGGCATATGGCACTCCGAACATGGAGCTGTGAACAAAAATGGGCACTACGAACGCGGAGATGGCAACATAATTGGGCACTATGAACACGGGCTAAAATATATTTTTCTTTTCGATTTAAGCATTATTATCGACTAACAATAAGTGCAATTTACATTTTAATATGACAAAATGTTATTATTTCAAATTCCTTGCTAAAGGAATCAAAAATAGAGTGCATTATTGTCGTTTTTTCCATGATTTCCTGATGTTTTTTGTAGAGATCGTATTTGTAGTCAACTGTTTTTGGTATATACCCTATCTGCAGCAATCTTGGCAACATACGCGTCGTAGTCACTTACCAAATCGTTGTATCTGTCGTCGAACTTTTTGAGATCTTGTAAGGGATAAGCAGGTTGAGACTAACATTATTTTTAAATATTAAGTACTATTTTTAGATGGACTGCAATTATAGCGAATATTGACTAAGGACTCATTTAAAAAAAATATCATGTATTCCAGGAACCATTCCTTTGACCAAGATAAAAGGGGTGAACGGCGACATAGGAGAAAGAAAGGCATGATAGCAAAACCTGGAGAACCAGCCCACGGGGAGCAGGTTGTTCGTCAATATCATGCAAGGGATGATTCAAAGATTATGGCGCATCATAGACTTGGACTAATGCACTTACCTGAATGACTTTATCATGTTAATTATGATGCATTAACATAGTTGTTAGTTATCAGTCAAAATAAAATTAGTCTGATTTATTCCGGTTTATTCAACATTATAGAAAATAACATGAAGCTATAAATGAATATAGATAAAAAAAAACAAACAAACAAAAAAAGCAATTCTGATGCCTTCAAGAACATAAAAAAATCACAATATAAAAAAGAAAAATAATGCTGATGCCTTCAATTAAAAATATCACAAGAATGAAGATATCAATGCACTTTTATCTTTAAGCGAGAAAAATGTTCTCTGTGCAGAATAACTAATGATTTAATAACAAGTCTCCTCACGATACGATCCCATATTCTCAATGTGATCAACAAGAAAACAAAAAACAAAAATAAAATAACAACTGTTACAAATTGGGGTCATTAATGGTTTTTAATCTGTTTGTGGCGGACAAGTCCACTCATATATTTGTATGACGCTCCACAACCACAGAGATACGTCTTGGCACTGTGTTCAGTTGTTTTGTGGTTATACAGGCTTGATCTGTACCCAGAAGTTTTACCACAGATATCACATTTAATAGTAATTTGCTTACAGCATACAAGCTCATGCTCTTTTAGTCCTTACCTTGAAGAAAAATCTCGCTTGTATTCACGGCATTGATATGGCTTACTTTACGTATGTGTGTTGAGGTGGTCCTGGTATTTTGTCCTTCTATCAAACACTTTGTGACATCTTTCAAATGGACAAGTTAATGAAGACTCCTCTGTTAGTTCAGGATTATGGGAATTTAAGTGGACCCGAAGGTCGCGAAGTATGTGGAAACCTTTTCCACACACTTCACATACATTACAAGTATGTTTCTATTCCATGTGTCTCTTCTGATCAGCTTCAGTGGAAAAGAAAAGGTTACAATCTGAACATCTAAAGGGGTTGCTGGAGTGTGTTTTGCGGTGTCTGCTCAAATTTATCTTGCATGTGAATCCTTTGTTACACTGATGACAAACAAACGAGTGCTGGATTATGGAACCTCTTCCATATTTGATGCATTCAATAAGGACCCATCCATTGCACTGCTTTCCTCCATGTCCGAAGGTGAATTCATTACTGACTGCAAAAATATAAACTTTTTTGTTAAAAACTATGGCTCTTAAAGCACATTTCATATAAATTAGTACAAAAAAAGTCCGTCCTTTCAAGATTTTGAATTCATCTTTCAGTATTTCCAAATAAACTTTATATCAAAATAAAGCTTATTATACAAGCTTTCCAAATATATAATTATCTTTTGACATAAATTATTCTGAAAAAAATTAATTTGACATCAAAGACGAGAACACTGATAATTTTCTCGCCATTTTGTTCCGTGAAAAAGTCCGTCCTGTCAAGATTTTGAATTCATCTTTCAGTATTTCCAAATAAACTTTATATCAAAATAAAGCTTATTGTACAGGCTTTCAAAATATATAATTATCTTTGACAGAAATTATACTGAAAAGAATAATTTCACATCAAAGACGAGAACACTGATAATTTTCTCGCCATTTTGTTCCATGAAAAAGTCCGTCCTGTCAAGATTTTGAATTCATCTTTCAATATTTCTAAATCAATTTTAAAGCAAACGTTAGATATTTGTTTCTACTTTACAAATCAATTTACATTTAAAAAAATGATCAAGTAATAAAAAAGTTATGTCTAAAAATGTATCAAAATTTGCCCGTCCTGTTTTTCTCCTTCCTGTTTTTAGACCAACCCCGCGAGAATACAGTTATAATTTTTTTTTTTTCTGTTTCATTCATTCATATATTTATTTATTTTTATATTATTAAATAATTTTTATTCGATGATGACAAAACTCATACCACTAACTAGTAAGCGAATCTACGATAGTTTGATGGTCTTTCATTATCCTGTATTTTTTTTATTTATTTTTTTTTTAAGTTTTCTTTTGGTTTTGTCACAAAAGTGCTGCACACTCTAATGTGTTTTACATAGTATGCATAAAATGCATTACCGTCACTTACCTTAGGGTCCTTGTCTTATTATGCTAAAACTTAAGGCTTAACTAACCTTAACCAAAGGACACAGCCTAAAGCGCTTATTGAAGTTTGTATACACCCTTTGGCCTTAGGTGTTACATAGACACAGCGCTAAGTCTAATAAATTATATTTAGTCCATAACTAGTTGGGCCACTAAAGTAAATTAAAGGCAAATTTCATACTTAGACTCAGGCTGACAAAATACATGGGTTCATAATTTCTAGATTTTTGTTGTTGTAAGAAGTTTACATATTAATACATTTACTGAGAAAACATAGATAACTCTACCATTGAAACCTACCCAGCAGGACACGAATAGTTTGCCTTATGGATATGATAAGGTGCCTGTCTAGTCGTTAGGTTCCATTGCGTATAAATGCCTTGTTTCGTTGATGGAAAGCATTTTGAGCGAATATAACAGCAATTGTCATTTACTTTGTTTGTCATAACTTTGTGTATGTAATGTTCATTATAGAAGTTATAGTCACGGACGAATTGGCAATAACAAAGCATCTTCCCTCTGTCTCCTGTCCTATGGCTACTGTTCAGCAAATAGTGTTCAAACTTCAATGTCTTTGTGGGACAATGTTGGTCTAAGGTATTGGTCGCTACTCCATCCTGAGGTTAATTCTCCAATTTCTGGAATTTCCTGATTCAAAGCATGTTCATTATCAAGATATACATTAGGAGGATCAACATGCTTTTGCTTTGTTTGTAATAAGATTCTCAAATGCCCTCCGCGTTAATTCCCTCTTACTTCCGCTTACCTTTAGGTCCGCATCTCTCAGATATGACTGTACACAATTCTTCTTCATATCAAAGAAGTCCTTAAAAGTTCTTTTCCTATCCATGACGAAATTAATGTAGATTGTTGATGACTTTCGAAAATTCCGCTATCTAAACTTTGTACAGGAAGTAAACTATACCGTCTCTAAGGAAAAGATAACTCGCATCAAGAACGGTAACTCTGATTTCCGAAAATCAATGCCACATCGTACAATTTTATTTAGTACATGCCAGCTGCTAACACGAATCTAACGTGACCCCATTCTCATCGCTACTAAATATTATTCTCTTAAATTATTTGAAAATGATAATATTCAACGTAATACACCTTATATCTATCTTGTATTGCAATTTTCAAACAAATGTGAACAAACAAAAAGTACAATATGTATAATATTCATAAGTTTTATCGATTTATGTCAATTACTTACAACATTTGATCAATGACATCCCTCATTATGAAATATAACATCATTGTTATTAGTGTGTAAAACGTAAAACTATAGAAGTGAAATGTTGCACAGTCCATTAAGGATTATTGTTTGGATATTTCATTTAATAACTGTAATTTTCATCCCATGAGAACTCCATATTTTGAAGAAGAAAAAAAGAGGGGTGATGAACATATTGAAGCGTGTGGCCACTATGTCTCTGGCAAGCTTCCACCACCCTTCTTGTGAAATTACCTACTTGTACCTAGGCCATAACCTGTAACATCGCCGTATGGTGTGTGTGTGTGTGTGTGTGTGTGTATTTATAACTTCTTTTAAATTATGACAAAATTTATGTAACATAAGACACAGATAATTATATTTGGCTCTCACAAAGGCGAACACTTTAATGCTTGCGTGAAATTTGAATAGATATCCATTCCTACCTTAATGATTTTCGCCGATAATCCATTGACACTTAATTATATCGAATGTTCAATATTGTGTAGTATCATAAAATATTGTATCATTTGTCACATATATACACGTAAATGTTATTTTGCATGGATAACCTGGTCAAGTAAGTATCGACTCAATGGAGGACATTCGCCCATTTTCCCCTCAGGTGGCGTCGCTGTACCAATGGTGGTTAGGAAGACGTTTGTTTTCCGATAAACGCTTGTAACCAATGTAATCAAATGGCAATATCATTACCTACATGGTGTCCTTGATCTGAAAACGTTACGTTGTATGACGATAGCCACGGCTTATAGAGAGGACGGAAGTGAATAATAGATTTTAATTTGATATTTCAATACCTTTATTCTAGTTTATTTCACAGTGACCGGTAACAATCATTGGACCCTATGTAAAATTGCACACGTGGTTTTTTTATACTTCATTTGGTTCTAATGACGTAAAATTGCACACGTGGTTTTTTTATACTTCATTTGGTTCTAATGACGTAAAATTGCACACGCGTTTATCAGACTAAATTGAACCCGATTGAAAATAGTACACGTTTTTTCTTTTCACACTGAATATGGTCTAACCATGTAAAATTACATTCCCGCTTTTGCTTCAAAAACAATGCAAGAGTTTGAAGATCCCCAAGCGCAACTTGTGGGTCCAGGCAATACAATGTCCAAACGAAAAAGGACAATCATTGATATACAAAACACTACACAGAAAACTATCCCCCCCCCCACACACACACACTCCCAGATTTTTTCACAGGAAATAAAAATCAGATTGTTATTTTTGGGGCATAAAATAAAATCAGTAATTTGCCTTCAAATTTTTATCATAAATTTCTCGTTGAGAACTTCAGGTCCGTTTCTCGTTGAGAACTTCAGGTCCGTTTCTCGTTGAGAACTTCAGGTCCGTTTCTCGTTAAGAACTTCAGGTCCGGATTAATGATGTTTTGGCATCTTTCATGTCAATTTATTTTGTTTATTTAACATTTCACCACATAATTAATTTTATCTTCAGAAAAAAACCACCTAAAAGTTAAATTGTCGTCCCCTTAATGACGTGAATATGTGTCTTGGCCGCGTCCGTGTAGCTTCGTATAATACGAACCGCATCGGTGGAGTAATGGTTAGCGTGCTCGCCCCGAGTGCGGTAGATCGTGGTTTCGAGCCCCGGTCGGGTCAAATCAAAGACTATAAAATTGATATTTGTTGCTTCTCCGCTAAGCATGCAGCATTAAGGAGAAAGAGGAAAGACTGATTGGCCCGAAATCATGATAATATGTCCGAATGGGGCGACATTTCTATCCGCGAACTGTTGTTTCAATGAGCTAGCACTATAAAAATCCAACTCAGCCTGTTAGTATAGTACAAAGCGGACCTCATCATCATCTCATTGAAAACTAACTTGTTCTCGCCATGATATAGCTGAACATTTTCTGAATTGGCGTTAAACAACAAGTCACTCATTCACTCACTCATATAATACGTGTCCGGATTTCATGAACCTTATGCGAGAAAGTTCAACAGTTTAATTATTGCTTCTGATTCGCGGATTTGTCCCGATAAGGTTGATTCTTTAAAAAGTAAACCCTCAAAGAGATAAAGTTGCATTTTAATGCTTGGTGCTTTAATCATTCATATGATTTTTCTTCTATCATCGTATGTAGAACTGTCGTGTAATTTAATCAACACCGCCTACATATATTTTGTATTTAGTGTAGAGGTTTTTAAATAGCGGTAGCTTGTATTACCGTTGCACTGAAACCGAACACTTCTTGTTTCGTTATGGTCAGTTTTATTCGGCCCATTTTATTGGTGGACGAAACCGGGGTTCCCTGAAAAAACCACCGACCTGTCACAAGTCACTAACAAACTTTATCACATAGAAATCAGATTAGTATCATTACCAATTAATAATAGTCAAGTGACTGTTGTTGAAAAATAAAATCCACACATGACTGTTGATGAAAATAAAATGTACACATGACTGTTCATGAAAAAAAGTCAACATTATCTTTAATACGACTCAGGTATTTACGTTTGAATTTTATATCAGAATGTTTGATGTCTTTATCTTGATGGCTTAAGGTAAAGCTGAAAGTGTAAAATTTTTAATTTTGCTTTTTTTCAATTTTCGCAAAATTAGAGCCTACACGAACAGGTTGATTAAAAAAACGTAAAATTAACACCCTTTTGAAAATAACCACTAAATAGTAGATTAATAAATGTAGATATTTATGCTTGAGACAGAATATGTTTTTAGCCTCATGTTGGGGATCAGTGACTAATTGTCTACGACAATTTTTCAGCTATATCACAGAGAGAACAAGTTAATTTTCAGTGAGATGAAGATGAGGTCCCAACATGCTTAGTTGGATTTAAATTTTTTTTGTAGCATATATATATATATTAAAAATGATATAGGGGTGCATATTTTTTTTATTAAAGATATATATGTCTTAATGACAAGCCACTGTGTTTGGAATCCGGAACAAAACACCGTGTACATAAAATTCGCCAAGAATAATGTACGTGAAATTGATTGAAATTATTTGATTTTAACCATTAATAAACGATTATTTACCATGAAAGTAGAAAATCACGATACAACAAAACTAGGAAGCCAACACGAAAATATTTTAAAAAAGGAAATACAAAGAATGTGAACAAATATGAAGCTTTGTTTAACAACGTACATGTAATCAGGTTCTACTGGTATTTTCTCATTCTACAGTAAGTTGTTGTACGTATACTATTCGTATTTACAATTATTACAAAATTATTGAAAATATTGATTTTTGCTCATAGAGGACAAAAGAAAAAATTAATAAGAATGTATTCAATTTTATTTTATATTCGCATTCACAATTAGTAACAGGTGCCCGTGACTCAGATATGATGGAAAACTTTGACAAAGAAAATTTTGTCAAAGTACCCTGTTTACACGATCAAAGTTTTTGATGGGAATTGGAGGGAAATGCAAAGATAACATAAACATGACTGACTTTGAGGAGTATGTTGCTTTGTATGTGTGCATTTTGTGCACTTTGATTTTAAGACGAAGACTGCGTAGACTTCTTGTTAGACCAGGGAGAATGTGGTCTAGAGCCTGACTTCAATGGAGGAGGACCAGGAGTTGCTATAACACTCTACTACAAGACATGAGGGCTTAATATATTGATGAATATAAAAACTCTATGAGAATGAGCAAAGAAACATTGAATATGCTCCTGGAAAAGTTCCGACCATATATCGAAAAGCAAGATTGTTTTCTTTTTCAATTATCTGTTTTAAGACATTTCCACTAAGAAGATAAGATCATGACAGAAAATACTTACCACTGATCTCAAGTTTGTCACAAATTTCCATGATAGCATCCTTTCTCTTGTCCTTATCATGATAAACTTTTGCCTTTGCATTCCAAATAATTTCTCTTTCCTCAACTAAATCAATGAGATCATTTACCCACTTATTTGTCCAGATGCATTTTGACATTTTAGTTGAACTTGTTTGTCTGCTGTTCCCCGCCATATTTAGCATGTGCTTCTGTTTACAAAATATCTTAATGATCTTGATTCCAAAAACCATTCTGATTGGCTATTTCCCATCAAAGTTTTTAGAAAAATAGAATGGAGTTCTATTCCATCAACGTCCGTCAAAGTTTTTGATGCAGGTTTAGTCAAAAAAAAAGAAAACTTTGACAAAGTTTTTGATGGAAAACTTTGATCGTGTAAACGGGGCTTAATGACGTGATCACTTTAGTAATTTAGTAACATGTGAGCAAGATTGTTACAAGATTCATTTTCGTTGGTGATGCATTTGTTGTAAACTTGAGGAATATTGTCATAAAAATAATAACTCTCTATTCTTATTAACGGTAAGTGTGTGTGTGGGGGTCCTTATCTTGTAATATAGATGGGCAAATATATGCTTAAAAGAAGAAATCTGCAAAAAACAAAGTCATAAATAATGATTGATTAGATATTCATTTCTGCATGAACTTCATCGTGAATAAACTGAAGATATAAAAAGATTTGATATAGATGTACAAATGTATGTCAACCTGGAAAAATTACAATTATAAATCAGGAAAAGATTTCTAAAAAAAAACAAAAAAAACACACAAAAAAACAGCGCAAATTATAACGATCTTAAGTGTTAAGGTTTTAGGTATTTAGCGTCTTATCGATAATATTTCATTTACAGCTTGGCTATTTTTCTTCATGGAGGAAGTCGGTGTGCATAATGTTTTGCTGAGTACATCTCGTTATGTGCGGTAATTGAACTCACAACTTAAATGGTGATGTAACTCTATACAATCTCGGACCGAAGTTTCCAATAACAATATCTAAAAACATGGTTTATTAGAATTATAACATTACTTCAAAACAATTAATAAAACAGGTAACACCTAGTATAACACACTAAATCATTACTGTACTGAAATCTCGAAGATCAGGTCGATTTTGACTTGTACCAAATACTGACCGCCATTAACAAGTTGACGATTTTGTCAAAGTTGCCCATGACAATTGGCAAAGGTTAAAACTTGTACAGGAAACATACATTTGTTATTTAATTGACTTGAATGTTTCAACAGAGTAATTATACGTTGTGGCAGTTGGTTCCAGTCAGATATATCGTAGACGGGAAAAGCGAGTCTTATCTTTGCTCAGTCTTGCTCGCGACTATAATGAAAGACAAGAAACGCATTTGTCGTAATTGTCGCAAGGGTGGCTTATGTCTGGGGATTTTTTGGGGAATAGCTATACTTTATCGTTTGTTATTTTCTACATCATAAGAAGTGAAACATTTCACGCATGTCGTCAAGTATGTGTCAGTTCAGATGTCATAACATGTCAGCAACACTTCAAGTGTTATGTGTTTCGCTGTTTGTTGGTATAGAACCCGGCCGTCCTGAGTTCAACCATTTCGAGTTTATCGATTTCGACTTTATTGTTGGGGTGACTGACAAAACAAGCAATGGATGTTCTAATTAGAGATTGATAGGCGCGTTCCTTGACGGAGGTCGAACTGATTTTAAGGTTTCGACTTCAGAAGCTAAGAGTTTCACTGGCTTTTGTGTAGACGTTATTCTACTTTAAATATAGTTTCATTGTTAGACTACCATGGAGGGTGTAGTTAAATTTAATTGCATGTGATTGACAGAACATTACATTTGACTATATGGAAAGTCATTTTCTATTTCCCTTCCCATGTTGCAAGTTTGTCGAGATCTTGTTTCAAATACTCGGCATTCATAATGGATTTTATGGTATGCAATGGTGTCGTCTAGAAATAGTCGTATGGTAGAGTTTACACCTACTGGTATATCGTATGATGGTTAGATCTAGCAATACAACCAGAACCTAAAGTTGCGAGTTCAGTTCATGTCTGTGGTGAGTTGTACTCGATACAACTTTATGTGACTTGCGGCAGATTAGGTTTCCCGCCGATAATGACGAGCGGCACCATATTACTGAAATATTGTTACAAGTGGCGCTAAGCACAAATATTAATTATGATACCATATATTTTTTGCATTAATAATTGTCTCTTCAAACATACATTGTATTTAATGCCATACACTTGAATTTGGTTTGTGTCTTGCAAATTTTACAGTAATATAATGAGCAAAATACATAACGCTTTAAATATTATAAATAAGTAAGTAAACTAAATAATAATCAGAGAAAAATATATTAATTTTATGTAAAAGTGACCCAGGCAATGACATTGACAAACAGACAATGTAAAGGATGAAAGAATAATTTACAAATGGTATTTTATCTAGTTATCGATGATACCATCATGCCAAATTTCAGTAGAAGGTAACATCGATCACCCATTTTATCAAGTTCACCATGAAACAAAACGCTTGAGGACCGTATCTAACATTTATACATGACATCATCATTTATTCAAAATAAAGTTACACAACATTTAAAAACTAAATTCAGACTACAATCAACAAAACATCATATAAGAAATTATTCTATATAACAATAAAGAAAAACATATATGCTGACAAGCAAAACATGCATGCAGTTGAGAGTCCAAGATTTACTAAAGAAAGAGGGGGGAACTGCGCGGTGAAGTTTTAATAAGTTCTGTCAATAAATGCATTATCGTTCTTTGTTGTAAAAAAAAAGAACGCAGTAAAATAGCTATCTATCTTATTGGTTAAAGCTATGGTATTTAACGTCATCTTCAACAATATTTCAGTTGTCATGATGGTCAGTTAACAGTTTTATTAGTGGAGGAAACGGTAGTACCGGTCGAAAACCACCGACCTTTAGCAAGTCACTGACAGACTTTATCACATAATGTTGTATCGAGTACGCGTCGCTTGAGCGGGATTCGAACTCACAACGTTAGTGGTGATAGGCACTGATTGTATAGGTACTGGTAGTTATAAATCCAACTACCATACGATCACGACGGCCCCATCTATCTTATAAGATGTTTTGGTGACTTCTTATACATTTTTTTATTATAATATTTACTTTTCTAAATATTGGAGAGGGAGTAACACCAACATCCAAGATCGTACATATAAAAACACGTTTTACAATTAAAGTCCATGTCTTTATAGCTGTTCTTATATTTTCTTTCCATTAAGTATGAAGATGTTAGTAATACCAGAGCTATGGGCAGTAGGCGTGCCTCACTGTGGTGTGCGTTCTTTAGCTGTTGGTGCTGGCTATAAAATTGAATGGGACGAGAATAACCCAAAAGACTCAAGTGCCATGTGTGTTAAAGAAAACGGAAAGATAAAGGCGTACCTAAAACGCGTTTATAGTTTCAAGTCTAATTAAGAGGGGACTATCACGTGTGTGGCTTCTAAAGCTTAAAGAGGAACATGTAGTTAAAACACAAAGAGTAGGCCCTCAACAAAGATGCAGATCAAACTCTTGAAGAAGCTACAAAATATTTAAAGAGAGTAGGATTCTCCTACCAAGTAAAAACCTTTCAATATGACATGAATACTGAATTAAATTTAAAATTACCCTATAAATGTACATGTACAGTAGTTTAAATGAATCAATAAATGTAAAAATATATATACAAATGTATATTTATAATTTATGTTTATTTTGTTTTATAGAATATGACAAAAAAAGAGAGTAAAAACGCGGAACTATCAAAGTTATGAGGATTTAAAATTGGAAAAGGAGAGGCACTTTCGGTCTTAAGAAATTGTCAACTATCTCAAAGAAAGGCCGCAAAGCCTTATCGTATATCCCAAGCCACAGTTAGTGACCATATCAGCGTTAGAGTGAGCAATGGGTCACTCCTTGGTAGACAACCAGCTTTACCAAGAAAAATTGAAAGTGAAATTGCTCAAAGGGCAACACAGGCAGCATCTATGGGAATGGGGATGAGCAAGTTGCAGTTGTTGCTCAAAGTAGACAGGGTCACAAAAGAATTGAAAATTAAAACCGGGAAAAGACTGGTGGAAAGGTTTTACTAAACGTAATGCCTCCGTGACATAACGCCAGAAAAACTAACGTCAATCAGAGGGAGGGGACTAAACACTGTGACCAAATGGAATAATTTTATTGATCTTGCAGATATTTTGAAGAATAAGTAGCTCCATAAACCACAACATATCTGGAATATGGATGAGAAAGGGGTTTCTATGGAACATACTCCGGTGAAGGTTGTCGTGGACAAAACATCAAGAAATACTCCAGGCCGTGTAGCAAACTCCCGTCAGTCAAACACAATAATAGCTTGTATCAATGCTATCGGCAAGAGCATGTCGCCAATGATAATTGTAAAAGGTAAAACAGAAAAGTATCTTCGTGGGTTTAATCTTCTTGAAGGACCAGTTGGTCAAATTGGACATACCAACAAAATGCTTGGACTGAGGACATTTTAGGTGTAGAATGGTTTAAGGGGGTATTTTTGGCACATTATGAACATGAAACAATCGACATTGTAGATGCAGCAAGGAAAGAGAATGCATTGTTGCTATGCTTACCTCCTCACACCACCCATTTCGTGTGTCCATTAGATAGGACAGTCTTCGGTCCGCTAAGCAAGGAATATAATAAAGCATGTTCAAATTTTGTATCTGCAATCCCAGTCAATACAGTAGACAAAAAGACATGGCCTAAGCTTTTCACATCTGCTTTCGACCAATCCGTAAATTCTGCTAATATAATTTCAGGATTTCGTTCTTGTGGGATCCTTCCGTTGAACCCACTAGCAGTACATTCCGAGGCTTTCACTCCGTCAATGACTTTTGAAAATCAGCCCTCCGATTCATCAAACCACCCTCTGTCTTGGGTAACTGATATATTAAATCACCTTTCGACCAAGACGAATCACAAATTACATGACGAGCTGACAGAAAATAGAACAGACATCGGTGAAATTGTGACTAAAAACGAAGCTACACCCGATATTCAGAGTATTGACACATTGACAAATCTCTCGTGCTACAAGAAATTCTTATTAACATTCCAGCTAATACAGATACATCTATTGGCCTTTCCTTCTTTGTAGAGGAAGTTGTTGGACATTGATACGGAATTACCTACTAGTTCTCCTGACTGGGACTTTACTGTTTCAAATCTGTTCCAAATACCATCATCTCCAGCAAAGAAAAAAACATCAAAAGCTACATGTCATCGTCTTTTATTGGCTAATGAGATGTTTGAACAAAAGTTGAAGGAAGAGGAAAAAAGAAAACGTAAGTTAGACGCAAAAGAGTCAAGGAAGCAGTTGAGGGAGATGAAGCTTAACATTAAAAAAAAAGTTAAGTAGTAAAGAAGGAAAGAAACCGTTGAACAATTTCCTGTTGTAAACAAGAAAGAGGGTGAAAGCCTGCAATTGTTTAGCTGCAATGGTAACCGAAAATGTCAAGACATCAAAACAAGTTTTAAAAATAGTTTATCCAGTGAACTTTTCCTGGGTGTTTTAAAATAAAAATGTTAAAAATATAATGAGATTATTAAATTTTACAGTCAGAATATCTTAGTTTGATCTCATATTAAGAAAAAATTGAAGAAATCATGTTGTGAACAAAAGCCGAAAACTAAAAACGAAAGAATATGACACGCACAATTTTCTTATCAATACAATACAATACAATATTTTATTAAAGTCTCATCTCTCATTACAATTATAATACAATTTCAAACATAAGATACAACATATAATAAAACGAGAGCCATTCTGTATAGAACTACAAGAGATTGTTAAGACAAATAACAATATTAAGATATATATATATACAAAGAATAAAATTATGTACACTATAAAATATTTCTTCGAGCATTTAAAATTAAATAACAGGTTTTGGCACATATTCTTATCACATTTACATCCGAAAATAAAAACGCTACTTTCTGAGTATCACTAAAAGACATAAAATCACTGTTTACATTTTGAGCTAAATAAAACGACTATTCTCTAAAATCTGTATATAATGGACATTTCAATAACACGTGCGCTTCATCCTCAACAACATTTTTACATTCATTGCACACTTTTTGTTGTACTTCCAATTTTTCAAATCTCCCAGTTTCGATTCTAAGTGGAGCAATTCCACATCTGAATTTATCTGTTTCGGGGTGGGGGCTGGGATTTTTGTTGTAAAATATTTTGCCTGCTGTTTATATGCCCTATGTGCCTTATGTCCATTTAAAAAAAATTCCACGTCGACCCCAAGACAAAATGATAATTCTATCCGAACAAATATGTCCAGCCCTCCCCCAGAAAAGAAAATGGTTGGTCCCTAATCCATATTCATAATAGAACAACTATAAACTTTATGAAATTAAAGTTTAAACAGTGATGATAAACAATTCTACCATTATCAACAAAGCGATAAACTACCTGTCACCTCACTATCAATGAACACAAAAAAGACCACGACGTATCCAAGTCTTGGCTTGGGACAGGCACAAACATGTGGCGGCATTATGCAGGTTAATGGGATAAGAAGAGTTTGAAGATACCAAAGGGGAAATCAGAAACTGTAAATACGTAAACCCATTATCAACGAACACTGAACACTCAGATTGAACAACATAAACCCTTCTAATGTCCAGAGGTTAATTCGAGTGACCTGGAAGGGTAGGCAGTTCCTGCTCCACTTGTGGCACCTGTCGTTTTATTAGATGGCTAAAATTCGATGAAAAGTTATGGATGGGGAAAGCGGACAGGAAAAATTACCGTAATTATGACGAAGACAAAGGTCGTCTGACAGATTGACACTGAACAGTTTTTTTCCCCCGTAGCTTTAATATAAAGAAAGTTAATTGGTAATATTTATATTAACTTATAAAAAATGTCAGAAAATAAGAACAATTGTATCCCTTCCAATCCCTTTTAAAGTTCAATGGTTGTCCCGTTTGTCGGAGTCTTGAAAAACTAGTATTACTGTGGGCACAGCTCACTAAGATATACCCCCCGCTCCCCACATCTGTCCAACCTATTTCCATAGCAAAAACATTACTGATTGTTCCGACCAAAAATGAAAGGGATCCTCCTCTCTTCACCGGTAAGCTGCTGATAAAATGACAAAACATTCTGAGAAACACTACTCAAGTTATCATACGACATAGGCAAAAATGAAAAGGGATCCACCTCTCTTCACCAGTAAACAGCTGATAAAATGTTAAAAGATTCTAAGAAACACAACTCAAATTATCGTACGACATAGGATTTGTCTAGACGGACCGACGGACGGACATGGTGAAACGAGTATACCCCTAACAAATTCGTTGCGGGGGGTATAATAAAGCCAGTTCGGAGGTTGTTGACACGTGAGATAAGTCAACATTACACAAATTTTAAAAATAAACTGAGCAATCTCTCCCGAACGACTGATCGAAGTTAGACGCTTTGTGATCGATGTTTCCCACATCAATTTATGCACGTAAATCTGTTTTGCCCCGCAACTGTCAAGATCACATGACCAAATATTGTGGGTGTCCGAAGCGTTTTAATAAAGCCTAAACTACAATAGCATACATGATACGTAGACACTTGAGCAGTTCATAAAAAAATCATTTGAATACGGGGGTGATCGAAGTTTACCGACTTTCCCCGTTAATACATTAAATCTTTCTTTTTCATCTTAGCAGATCATGCGTAACTTCTGATTTCAACCTCAAGGTAATATGATATCGTCATACATAAAATCAATATTATTTACATCAATTGATATAAATAAACTTCTCTTTGTGCACTTTAAAGAAGTCACGTTTAAAAAATACTTCCTGTTACGAACGAAAAAATACGTGAACAGAAAATGTCTGTCTTGGTTAAGTGTATGGTTTACTACATATTGGCTCTGCTTAAGGTGATGATAGCACAACAATTAAGTAAGTAAAAGATATATTTTAATCCTCACATAATCACATATTAAACAAACTTACATAATTATGATATGTGATAAAATCCATGAACTATTATCCTTTGCGACACTCACAAATATGCGTGAACTATTAACAAACTGAAATATCAAACTAATATATCGAATATTAGTTTTCCGGTCATAACATAATTTTTTTTTTCGGCTTTAACATTATTGTTTTTCGGCCATAAAATAACTGTTTTTCGGTCATAATTTCTTCAAGTAAACCGTAAGAATATCGTTTCTTTTACTTTTTAATGTTTTATCTATACTCTACCCATAAAAATAATTGGTAGCCCCATATCTGTGAGAAAGCGATAACAGATGCAGCGATTATTAGTTAGTAGCTCATAGTACTGTATATTTATATGTTATATTTACGTATCGGTTCACTCTCACATGATCAGTTATTATATAGAAAGGTATGTATATCTATAAATATCAATCAATTACGGAATGCTTTCACAAATTTAAACTTTAAAGTACTACATGCCTGAATTCATTCTTTCCTGTAAACCATATTTACGTGGCCTACATTCAGCTCGCCTGATTTCATTGTTTCTTTTAAACCATATTAATGTGGCCTACACTCAGCTTGCCTGATTTCATTGTTTCTTGTAAACCATATTCAGGTGGCCTATATTCAGCTTGCCTGATTTCATTGTTTCTTGTAAACCATATTCACGTGGCTTACACTCACCTTGCCTGATTTCATTGTTTCTTGTAAACCATATGCACGTGGCCTACACTGACCTTGCCTGATTTCATTCTTTCCTGTAACCCATATTCACGATACCATTTTAGACCCTTTTTGTCACTTGTAACTCGACCGATATTCCTTCAAACCTACTTGGTAAAAAACAAACGACGTCTTGACGGGATTATTAAGCTTTTTTTTCGAGGTAGTTTTCTTCCCCTTTTATGATTGTTGTCCTTTGGTTGTTGTATTGTTGTCTTTGTGTAACGTCATTTATCACTGTTGTGTGTTGTTGGTGGTTTTTTTTTTATCTATACGGATTTTTTGTACTTTCATTTAACACTGATATTTTCCTCTGTTTTGTTCAATTTTTTCTCAATCTGTTTCAGAAGAGCAAATCATTTGTGAAAAAATGGATGCAATTTTGTCCTGCAACAAATCTCATTTCATCAGTATTGAATCTGTTACATTTGGACCGAATTCTACATGTGAACCAGTAACATTTGATTTGAAATGTGCTAATGACGTCAGTGCAATTACTCGAATTAAAATGAGATGCAACGGTAATATAAGCTGTCATTTGTCTGACACAGAAGACGATTATACCAGTAAATGTTTCCGAGCTCCAAGACACATACAGATCAGTCATAAATCAAATGGTGTTACGGGTTCGTTGCCGTTTTTAGAACATTATTTACTATTATATTTATTTACCAATGGCATACAACATGTAGGCATATATACATATATACAAATACATAATTCATCAGATCATGATACAATACAAATACAAGAAATGGTGACAGCACCAACAAAAAAATACAATTATATATACAAATACAATAAATGGCTTTCTAATATGACGGCCTTTATATCGTCAACCAGTATATGTCGGTATATATCTACCTTTAGCACCTGCGCACTCAAATTATCGATTGGAAACAAAAAAGCATAATGTAAAAAGTTTCTGTAATGAATAAAAGCCTACAAGGCCGTTTCCGCGAGGTAATGTCATACACAACAACTACACATTATATTACTTTGTTTTCATATGCATGTACATTTTGTATACACAAATATGCGATGAAAACGCACTCATCTGGGGTTTTCCCCGACGGATGTTCCGGCCACCTCCCACGTGAAATTGTATTACGAGGGGGCACTTATTAAATCTGTTTTGTGTCATTTAAGTAATTGAAATAAATATTTGAATATATTATTACTCACACAATAGGAGTTTGATTCAATATATGTGCTCAAATTGCGCTGATTCCGTCATCATATGTGAAGGGGGCTAAACGNTTCAGTCCCAAAGGTGAAAATCAATGCAAAACATGTTCGTTATGTCGAACTAATAATTAAAATAAATGCAAACAATGTTCGTTATGTCAAACTGATAATTAACCTCAATAAACAGATGGCAAAGTGTCAAATTTATGGCTTGCGACATTCATCTTCTCTGTAAATTAAGCTTTATCAATTTTGTTAATTGTTGTTATTATTATAAAGAAATGTGTAAACAAGCTGTTTTTAATTTTAAATGAAGCAATCAAGTGATAATTAAATTAAATCAGTTAAATCACTAACAATTATTTATTCTTACGACTTTTCCCATATCATTTGATGTGGCAATCAAACAGGTGGCGCTTGGGTCATAGTAAAATACGGATTATGTTAATTATGTAATTTTCGCCGAAATTGTATTTCATGTACATCTTCTATTGTGTCGTGTATAAACAGTCGGTAAAAAACAAAGGTTAATTATAAGATTGGAATTTTGAGACAATTATCCCCTCAAAAGACCGATGGAGGAAGTTTTAAGAGCATGCGACATCATCAGAGATCAACTTGAGTGTAGCGAAAATTCTGATACTGCATTAATGCAATTCAACGTAGTGACCCATTTTTTGATGAAACAACATTTATATAAATTGTGTACTGTGCAAAGTGACATTTCAATTTTTTGTCAATCTGCTGAAATGAATTCTAACAAAGACTGAGTAAATAGCTTTTATATGTATTATTAGTGCTTGATACATTTTGTTCGTATTTTATAATATTTTATATGCGTTTCATTGATACATTCGTCTCATTAAATATTTCGTATTCTTCAAATAAAAACATGTGTGTATTGCCCGTGGTATTGCCTGTCATGACGTTTCCTTTGTATGATTAAACGTGAGTTTATCTTGTTAATAAAGTTATTCATTTATGTACAGTTCGTTGTTAGTTGATTAATATTTTTTCATTGTAAATGAACGATAAAAACATTACAGATTTTCAATACACAAGAAAATAACATATAAATTACACAAAACAAAACAAGGAAGTATGCGACGATAGTGTCAACATTACACAAAACAAAACAAGGAATTATGCGACGATAGTGTCAACGGAAATAGTCAACGGAAATAAAAATTAAAAAAGAAACATGCACATACCAAATTAAAAACAACTGATATGGATATCAAAAACTAAAAAAAAACATCAAGAGGTCGGAAAATTGATATAAGATTCCAAATGGAGTTACTTCCCCTTTCATGGACATCGAATTTTTGCACTCCTCTTTAGTCGAACTACGGATAACTAAAAAAAAATTCTCGGTCCGCTGTGGTTAGAGATAACGAGATTCAACATGTACTTTGTTTACATATGCATGTACATTTTGTATACACAAATATGCGATGAAAACGCACTCATCTGGGGTTTTCCCCGACGGATTTTCCGGCCACCTCCCACGTGAAATTGTATTACGAGGGGGCACTTATTAAATCTGTTTTGTGTCATTAAAGTAATTGAAATAAATATTTGAATATATTATTACTCACACAATAGGAGTTTGATTCAATATATGTGCTCAAATTGCGCTGATTTCATCATCATATGTGAAGGGGGCTAAACGGAACAGCCGTTGTATGGCGGATTCTAAGGTGCCTTAGGGTCATAAAAATTACAGTATTTGTCATGTTAGAAAAGAAATAATTCATGGCAGCCATAGATTTGTGTACATTTAACCATGAGTTGAGCATTTATATTCGTATTTTATCACTCGCTAACGCTCGGGAAAAAATAACAGAATATAAATACCCAACCCATGGTTAAATGTGCACAAATCTACGGCTGCCATGATTTATTTCTTAAATAACACACGGTCGACTATGATTTGTTTATAAATAACCCAGTGTTTACGGTTTCCGATTACTCCTTTTGTATATTCAAACTATCCCTACCTCTTTTATTTTTGTACTGCATAATTTGATTTATTGTATATTTTGCAATACAAAATGTATAATATATTATTTAGAATGTAACCGAATGTTAGCATGCAATATTCCCCGATATTTGCATAAGTGTAGGATCGTTTTAAGATAAGTATGATGATACCAAAGTGGTGATGAGCACCGATTGTATACGTAGATGTAAATCTAACTATCATATGATCACGCGCACAAAGGCTACTTCTGATATAGAATAATAAGCATTGTTTCAAGAGAATAATAAGCGCTGTTTCAAGAATTGTTCAAGAATTGTCATGTTTTATCACATACATATATCTTCAGGTGCTAAACAGGGAATATAAATCTTAATCTTGGCATGTGACTTTATACACCCTGTCTAGAACCTGAATAACTATTATATTATGGTGCATAACTTTTAATTTTAAAAATTCAATCATTTCAATGTTTTATTTAACCATAGGAATACCCGTTTCCGTATCGAGTGTGGTTTTTGTGTTGTAGAATACGTTCAAAACGTCAAAACTCCGATACATTTTAGCTCCATTCTAGGAAGAACATATTTATTTCACCACCCTGCACAATGAATGGTAATTCATTAAAACCAATGCTTTTAACGTTTGAATGGCATGCTAATTATATCTACAGCTCCAGCCATATACATAGCCTGATGTACCCAGCAGGGCGTCCTATTAAATAAAAAAAAAAACAAAAACAAAACAAAAAAAAACAAACAAAAAACATAATATAATGGCATAGAGTATTTTAAAATGATTTTAAAAAACAGTGTGTATCTGTTAAATTTTGTCTAGACAACCTATTGTTATATTCTTACTAGAAAATATGTACGGTACTATTTATGTATTACTTTCCATTTGTAGACAAACAACAATTCTGTTCAACGAATGTAGATTTCAATAGACACTGGTGTTCAATAGGTCAGTCAAAAAAAATGAAGATGACGATTGGATATGAGGAATCATGCGATAGCGAATTTAAGATGAAGGACCTTAGCACATATATAGATGAAACATGCCATGGTTTAGCAGACTGTGTTATATCGACTGACCATAATGAGATATTGTTCCAACCGAAATTTTTGAGAATACAATATACCTGTAAAGGTATGCATACATTATAATTAGTTCCTGCATTCCCATTCCCATGGATCAATATTAATGACGAACATCGTATAGGAACGACAAGGTTTTCTTTTTTCATGAATGGAATTAACCTAATATTCAGCTTAACATATTGTGTGTGCATGTTAGGAGGGTATTTTCTGGGAAAGATTCGATCCCTTCAACTACAATGTATATTATTATATGTCTTAGTACAACTAATTGTTCGCATCATTACAGTTTGTGATGACCATTAATGTGTCATACAATTTCTCTACCATTTATAAAAGATTTATAAAATCCTTATAGTAAGTTAAGTTTTTACAATGTGTATGTTGACATAGATAGGGATTGTTAGTTTAACGTCACGTGAGCAGTATTGTTGTTCTATCATGTGAAGAATTACTTACCGTTAAATGAGATAATGGTGATGCTGATGTCTGCTTTATACAAGACCAACATGTTGAGCTGTATTTTTAAATTGCTTTCTCACTGAAACAATTAACCACTGGTAGATATGTATTTTTACTCGGATACATTATTCTGGAGCAACACTGATACCGGCGTTAGACTCATGTGCCTCGAGAGCGTTGTCAAATCCTGCTCTATATGTGGTAAACAGACTGGTATGCTAGCTGTCTCGACCTTCGTGATTGTCATTATTCTACATGACATTTTCGATAGTATATTATTATTAAGAGATACAAGGAATCTGTTTTCCACAATTCACATTTTCAAACGTATTAAATGTTGACTTCTATATATAGAACAAACGCAACATTTTCAATCACTTGACACATATGCAGTACAAGTATCTTATCTGGACTGACACCGCCTCTTATCACAAACAAAACCATATTCTTTATATTAGTTTAACAGTTAACTGTTTAAAACAAACATCGAATATCGTAGTACATGTAATAACTAAAGAGAACGGAGAAAGCTCCCGTTTAACTTTCACATTTTTGCAGTTATTTGTTTATAATTTTCATCTTCGTGCAATTCATCAAAACGTTTTTGTTTACTTTTTGCGCTTTTGCAGATAATGCTGTGTACACCAGAGCAGTCTGTGAAAATGATTCACTCAAGATTTCGTGTGACCAGGACAGTATCGCTATTCAAGACACAGAACGCTTGCCATCGAAAACAGAATGTTCGGATGATTCGAATTGTTATGAGAACTTTAACAAAAACTTTACTTCCAGAAGTCGATCGTTGTGTGATAAATTTGAAGAATGTACAATTTCTGACGAATCCTCAATGCGTCTTGATGATTGTTTCAACAAAAGACCCAGATTACTTAGTACAGCATGTTCTTGTGGTAAGTAATGTTTTCCATTTTAATTTGAAAAACAATTAACCAATTTGCCGAAGTATTAAATATAGTTTCATCTGACATTATAAGTTATGGTGTTTAACGCCAATTTCAACAATATTTCAGTTATATCGTGGCTGTCGATTTTAATTTAGAAGGAAACCAGAGTACCCGGAGAAAACCACCGACCTGCCGCAAGTCACTGAAATACTTTATCACATAATGCTGTGTCGAGTACACCTCGCCACGTGTAGACATGGAATTTACGACTTTAATAGGCATATGCAGTGATAGGTAGATACAAATGGAAATACCTTACAATCATGCCCACCACACCCTCTTTGAAATTTGAGGTAAGACTGAAATCCAATAAGTGTGTTTTTATATACAAAAGAAAATGTAATATCATTTCAAAACGATCTACTCTAAGACATGATACATACAACAACCGCGGAGTATCTAATTATGTAAATGAATATATAATACATGTAGTTCAGTAATAACAACTACACACACCGTTCCACGGGCAGTAAAAAATAACAGAATGCGAGATGAAAACAAAAATGAGAGAGATTTAAAAATATCAATGTTATCATCCGCTGCACCGTTGTGTTATAGTTCTATAACAGAAATCCTGATTACAACCAAAACATTATTATATAAACATTTAAAATGTGTTTTTCGTCCTCACGACATGCAAAAAGAGGTGTATGAGTTCTGCTCAACTACTAATTAATCAAATCATTTGAATATAAAGCAGCTACATTTTTTTTCCTACATATTCTACATTTTTATGAAGGATGATTTACTTCAATTGGAACAATTATAAATATCTAAGCCTTTTTTTTCTTTCTGTGTAATAGGTACATTCAGTGTGTATCTGAATTTTAATCAAATTGACGGATCGTATCCATACCGGGACCGTGTATCATTTATTGTTAAGTAGTATTGTATTGAGATTTTATAAAAAAAAATAGTACTGTTTCATTTTCCTAAGCTTAATTTTGCACATCCATGAGTCGAATGCCCAGCTGGTTGACATGGCTGCACATTTGGCATTTTGTTTTTAAAGGTAAAGAACTATGATATATAAACTATCAATTTTAACAAGGAAGGTTGTGACTATTAGTGAAAGTAACATAATATATAAGAAACGAAAAGTCAATTAAAAGAGGGTACGGAATAGTGTTTTAATTACAGTTTTAAAAAATGTTATCTAACATCAACTGTGTAATTGTCAAATATTAACATAACTCATGCTCTAAGTGAGTATACTAAAAACTTGAAGGTACCAAAAGGTTAATCAGAATCTGTAAATCAAAGAACACAATGGTTGAGAAAATACTACACAGAAAACTAAAGGTTGAGCAAAACACTACACAGAAAACTAAAGGTTGGTCAAAACCCTACTAAAAACCAGGGAGTGAACTCAGGTGCTTTGGAAGGTTATACAAGTCCTGCTCCACTAGTGATACACATCGTGTTAGTCATGTAACATAGACTCCATGATCAATACGAATGTTACTCCTTACTTTTAACCTGGTACAAATATTGATCGCTCAACGTACAGTTGTTAAGTCCGAATCAAATCGCAGATTTCAAAACATGTGTTTCACCTGTAAATGAATTGAATTATTTAGAAAGACCTTGTCTTGTTTTATTTCTATAGGTAGAACTTCGATGTTGATTGTATGTGAAAACAAGGCCCCATCTCTCATAGCATGCAATACATCAATTCATATAATATCAGCCGTATATGGCAGAACTGATAGAGAAACATGTTCTTCTGGTAATATAAAAACGCCGCAGTGTGTAGATGACAAAGCTCTGTCCATAATACCAGATCTCTGTGAAAACAAGAAATCATGTCAAGTTGATGCAAGCAACAGTCTGTATGGAGATCCTTGCCGGGGCACATATAAATACTTAAACGTTACCTTTCAATGCACAGGTAAATATGATTGATTGATCGATGGGTTGTTGTTAAACGCAATATTTTGAGCAATATATTGGTGGCGAACCTTTTATTTAATATGGTAAATATGAGAGCACTACAAATATCGAGAATAACATCTTCCACATTCTTTTATGAATGATATTTACTCTCTACTATATATATTAGGGATGTCAAAGCAATTAAAACCTTATAACCGGTTACTCGGTAGAACATTTATTTTGTTCGGTTTAAAAAAGGTACAGCTGGGTTCAATGACACTTCTGTTTTCTTCCTTTTTTTTCTTCATTATTTCAAAGTTTTATATTTCAACTATAATTGTAAAGATTCAATTGAATGATAACAAATTAAAAAATATAAATTTATTATTTACAACACAGTACACATTATTTACATACGAGGTTATGTCATGTCATATTCACGATTGTTATTCAGTCATTGTGGTACAGAGTTTTTGTTAAAGGGGTATTAACTACGATTTTGACCAAAAAAAATTATATGTTTTTAAAATTGGTAAATATCTTTAAAGTGATGAAATAAAGGTAAATATTTCACATTAAACAGCTTATCGAACCACTTTTCGCCTTTTTAGAATGAAAATTACCATCGGTTACTTAATTCCTTGCAATCAAATAATTTGACCTCGCTTTTTTCATATTCAACTGACCTTTCTACTGACAGGTAAAAACGAATAATTTGTATTTTGTAGCTTATTAACTGCAAACTTGCATGGTTCTTTGTCCATAATTAACACCGACTAAAAGCAGATGAACAAAAAAGAATAAGAAATAAGTTATTGTTGTGCTGATTTAATGACGATTCAACAAACTCCGTAAACAATTAATGAGGTGGCGTCCAGTTCTTGATCGATCTTAAAACACAAGCAGTTGCACGATTTTTCCTTGATGCGAGTACATTTCATAAAATTTATATACACACACGCACGTTTTATTAATAGGACATCAATCTTATCTGATAGTTTTTATGGGTAACAAAAATTTACGATTTGGCAGATAATGCCCCTTTAAGGAAAATAATTTGGTTGATGGAAGACGATGACAGTCTGTTGCGAAGCTTCGTAGCAATCAAACCTGCTGCCGAGAAGATTCTTTCCGACGGAACAGCTAAATACCGGCGTGCAAGAACCGAGAGTCTTGAATATTTATCGGAATTATTTTTCCACCACGCAAGAGAGTCAGTGTCTGGATCAGCCCTTTCTCGCATAAAGACTGTAATTTCAGATTTTTCAAACACATCATGCTTTTTATGCTAAAAAGGTGATTTCCTAGACAATTAACTAGCGGAAACCGAGAGCCAAATATGGTTCGTTGAGATATGTGCTAATGAAACAAAGATTATGAATGATAATTATGATTTTTTATCCATTATTTATTTACTTACTCTTAAGATGTTACATTTTATCTAAAATACCTTAACTACGAGATGTAGGACGACAAATGTATTTACGGATATGCGAGTACTTACTATTGAAAAAAAGATACAACTGCAACGAAGCTTCTTCTATAATAAAAACGACGCGTTTCTGTAACAACATTCATCAAGTACGCTTCAAGTCGGAATATTGGAAAGTCAAATAATTGTAAAAACATTTAGGATCAAGTAAGCCTATTAAAGATGAAGACCAGTACTGCGCTAGAAATTTTGGATAAGTAATAAGAAAGGAAAGACTGATAATAAATGTACATGGTTATATATTTAGAACTGTTCAAAACGTAGCCCGTGGTTCTATGGTACCGCGGTAGTTAATGTTTTGCCAGAAATAAGTAAAAAAGATTACATAGCTGAGTGAAAATATTATTTTTGTTACTTCAGCAGATCCCTTCCTTGATATCCAATGCATTATTTTTAACCAAAGTATGTTTACGAGTCTATAATCGGCAATCACAACAGCGTGCATTTTATAGGTCA
>MJUT01053805.1:342787-356136 GCA_002080005.1 Gigantidas platifrons
TTTGTCAAGAAAAAAGTTAAATATATACACAAGAAACTTATATATGAAACTATAGAGTAAATTCATGTTATGGTAGTAAAAAAATAGAAAGCTTTGTTTGGGGGAAAATTGTAATATTTGATCCTCTCTTATACCGCCGCACCCCTTCTACTAAGACAACTAAAGAATGATCAGAATCAAACGAATACAACTGGAACACAGAATGTGAAGGAATATAACAATACAGCTGGGTGGATGTTTGTGTTTGTGTTTTTGTTTTTGTTTTTTTTGGTAATAAATTAATCAAGTAGAGTCACCATCAAACCACCCCTCCCCCTCCCCAGCCGACCTGATAATAAAAAAGACAAATGCAGTCATTTGGTAATTTGGACATTCACTGTGTCAATTATAAGAATTCAAAAGCTTTTTGTTATTGGTAACGAATGTTACTCCTTACTTTTAACCTGGTACAAATATTGATCGCTCAACGTACAGCTGTTAAGTCCGAATCAAATCGCAGATTTCAAAACATGTGTTTCACCTATAAACTGGTAAATGAATTGAATTATTTAGAAAGACCTTGTCTTGTTTTATTTTTATAGGTAGAACTTCGATGTTGATTGTTTGTGAAGGAAATGGTCCATCTCTCATAACATGCAATACATCAATTCATATAATATCAGCCGTATATGGCAGAACTGATAGAGCAACATGTCGTCACCAGTCTATACAAACAGTGCAATGTCTAGATAACAATTCTCTGCCCATAATACGAGATCTCTGTGAAAACAATAAATCATGTCATGTTAATGCAAACAACGGTCTGTATGGAGATCCTTGCCCGAGAACGTATAAATACTTAAATGTTACCTTTCAATGCACAGGTAAATATGATTGATTGATCGATGGGTTGTTGTTAAAAGCTATTTTGAGCAATATATTGGTGGCGAACCTTTTTTAATATGGTAAATATGAGAGCTCTACTATATATATATATATATACACAATGTATATAGTGTTTGAAGAAAACAATTCTTCAAACCCATCATACTTTTTATGCTAAAAAGGTGATTTTCTTGAAAATTAACTAGCGGAAACCGAGAGACAAATATGGTTCGTTGAGATATGTGTTAATGAAACAAAGATTATGAATGATAATTATGATTATATATCCATCATTTATTTACTTACTCTTAAGTGCGTAGGCCTGGGGTATGGGAGATAACTCTATTTTCAGTGTCTTCTCAAATATATGATCATCTGTGCGTTTGAAAATTCCCCCTCAATTCTAAGCTTCATGGTGACAAAGATTGTTTACATTGGATATGGCCAATTAAAAAATGACTCCTTTTCCATTTAACTATCCATAGCTGTGCTCCTTGTATTTTTTATATCTTATTGCTCCTTCTGCCAGTGTCGGGCAGTGTATTATTATTACATTGTATATGCCGGTGCCCACAAAATATCATTGAAATATCTCTTTCCAGAAAAAATTTTCATCGAAATATGTTGTCAAAAATGCCAGAAATGTAACACAATTTGTGTGACAACCTTTTTTCAAGGGTTTGTCAAGAAAAAAAGTTAAATATACATACCAGAATCTTATATATGAAACTATAGAGTAAATTCATGTTATGGTAGTAAAAAAATAGAAAGCTTTGTTTGGGGGAAAATTGTAATATTTGATCCTCTCTTATACCGCCGCACCCCTTCTACTAAGACAACTAAAGAATGATCAGAATCAAACGAATACAACTGGAGCACAGAATGTGAAGGAATATAACAATACAGCTGGGTGGATGTTTGTGTTTGTGTTTTTGTTTTTGGTTTTTTGGGTAATGAATTAATCAAGTAGAGTCACCATCAAACCACCCCTCCCCCTCCCCAGCCGACCTGATAATAAAAAAGACAAATGCAGTCATTTGGTAATTTGGACATTCACTGTGTCAATTATAAGAATTCAAAAGCTTTTTGTTATTGGTAACTAGTTATTTTTTTATCTCACAAACAAAGAAACTAGCAACGGATGGGTGTGTGATAACTTTCCTCGACAATTTCATGTTTTCTGGGTGCCATCCATGAAAAACATAAATTTAAATATTTTAAAAATCTGACGGTAAAAGTTTGTAAAATTTGTTGCAATGATGTCTATATTTCTATTCTTCCGTGTGACATTTTTTGGTGGAAATTAAATGACAGAACATTTTTTCAATCAGATTTTTAATAACAAGGTGGTCCTCAGGGCATCCCCCCTTTTTTGCAGTTTCCACTGTTTTGCACGTGATTATCTCCAAACAGGATATTCAGATATGCTAGATATTTCATATTTATTCAACAACAACACTCTCAAGTGTATTAAAGCCAAAATATTCCCTTTCAATCAAAAGTAAATGTGCATATCTATTAGAATCTTCCGAAACTAGTATGACCATCTGGCGTCAAGAATACCCCCAAAATTGCTATATTTAGGATGTGCTATGGAGAAAACGGCACGGTGAATTTTTTGAAACTTTGGCAGATAATGTATTTAGACATAATTATTCCATGAACCAAATTTAAAAATAATTGAATGATGGGAAAATTTTAGGGTAACCCAGGTCTACACCCTTAAGATGTAACATTTTATCTAAAATACCTTAACTACGAGATGTAGGACGACAAATGTATTTACGGATATGCGAGTACTTACTATTGAAAAAAGATACAACTGCAACGAAGCTTCTCCTATAATAAAAACTACGCGTTTCTGTAACAACATTCATCAAGTACGCTTCAAGTTGGAATATTGGAAAGTCAAATAATTGTAAAAATAAATTAGGATCAAGTAAGCCTATTAAGGATGAAGACCAGTACTGCGCTAGAAATTTTGGATAAGTAATAAGAAAGGAAAGACAGATAGTAAATGTACATGTTTATATATTTAGAACTGTTCAATACGTATGTAGTTATAATTATAAGTGTTTAGCGCCACTGATTTCAATATTTAAGTTACATGTAGGACGTGACGGTCAGTTGTATTGACGGTGGAAATCGCCGACCAGTCACAAGCGTATTTGTTAATCACTTATATACATTATCACCTAATATTCCATCCTGTACACCTCGCCATGAATGTGAATCAAACTCGAGCAAGCGTACATTAAAAGGAGCATGTAGAAGTTGTATTAATACGAAGGAATATAAATGTCTATCAGATAACAACAAAATAAAAAAAGAACGTAATTACGGACTATGTGCTTTATTTTAATGGATATATATATCTAGTCGAAAATCAATGTATCGAAGTTGAACCAACCAATGATTTCATTCCGAAACAGCAGAATATTCGAGTTATCTGGGTTAATTAGGCAAAAAAGATACTACGAGCTGACATATAACTTCGATCTGACACGGAAAGGAGTTCGTGATAACGAAGTTTGACTATGTTTGGATAGTTCACAAGGTAATCCTACCTATACAGCCACTACGCTATCCAAAGAAGAATCCATTGATAATCACATGCCTGTTTTGTCTTTTTATGGTTTGATCTTTTCATGAAAGATAAGGATTTTCACTCACTGTACTAGATACGAAAGTATCCATTCGAAAAAAACAAAAAAAAACACAGAATATTACTTTTGTAACAACGTTTGATGTATCTACCTTATATGCCACTATTCCATATGCACAACTTAAAGCTAGACTTTAAGAATTTATTTAGCATTGCATCTCCAAGACGAACGCAGAACAATGATATCAATGTTTTGTTATTGTTAGAAATAAGTGTTTATTCTAATAACAATATATCTAATCAGCTTAACAAAACGACATCATTCAAGTCGTAGATTTTTTTTTTATCGACAACATATTTGTCCAGTTCGCTTGAGAATTATATCAACAGAGATCACCATTCTAACAAGTACAAATTGTGGTCGAATATTCGCTGATTTTATTCTCTGTGGCATATTTTCCTCCAAGGGGTTCTCAATAATAAAGATATAAAATAAGCTCACACATTTAATTCCATTCTTGATTGGCCCATTGGTTTATCTAATGTTTATTCATTCTACATATGTGTACAACTTTACATTTGTAAATAGTAACAAGATTGAAATAGTAAATTACAAAAATGTACATTGCGCTTAATGGTTTTTTATTTAGCACCAATTACAAGACAAATTTGTACAAACAATTTACAAGATGATATCTGCGATCTGGAGAGCTCTTCTTATATATTTCCTGCTGAGAAGATTAAAATCTGCCCAGAAAATGATGATTATTGTCGATATCCTAACGACTTATCCACGCATGGGTGCTACAAAAGGACATATACAGAAATCAATTATATGTGTGAAGGTAATGTGTAGTTATGGCTATTTTACGTCACTTTCAACAACATTTCACTTATATCGTCAGCTTAAGATTTTTTGAATGAACACCGTATACGCAGAGAAAATAAACGACCTGCCACAAGTCGCTGACGAAATTTCTCATATATTCTCTGTATCGAGTATACTCTTCCATGAGCGGGAAACGAACTCACGAAATCAGAGGTAAGGCATGACTTATGAAATATAACTACAAGAACATTATAGTAAATTATATATTTCAGCTGAAACTCCTAAAATAAAAACTTAGATATCTAATTTAGTGCACACGACACGTTTCCGGAATAACCTTCATCAGGTACGTTACTGGAATAACCTTCATCAGATACGTTACTGGAATAACCTTCATCAGGTACGTTACTGGAATAACCTTCATTAGGTACGTTACTGGAATAACCTTCATCAGGTACGTTACTGGAATAACCTTCATCAGGTACGTTACTGGAATAACCTTCATCAGGTACGTTACTGGAATAACCTTCATCAGGTACGTTACTGGAATAACCTTCATCAGGTACGCTTATAATTAAAAGATTGGACCGACAAGTAATTTTAAACTCTTTGGTAAGAATCGTAAGGTAACGACATGATATGTTCTGTCCTTATATTAATGTGTTATGACCTTGATAATATTGAACGACAAGCCACGTCTCTTCCGATTTAAGTAGACGTTCTTGTTGGGTATATTTGGGCGGTTGCCTAGAAAGTCGCAATATAATAAATAATAACATAGAAATTCTAAATGAAACATCAGATTAAAAATCCTACCAGAGGTGCACGAAACTGATACTTCCAATTTCGTGCCGAAACGACGTTTGCAGTTTTCCGACGTGTCATTTTTATTTCATTTGTGGAAAATAGCATGGGGCACATGCTCTACCCTAATGACAAATATCATTACTTATTACTCGGAAATATTACATCTATATTCTAATATGACGTCCTTCAAACGCTTTGGGTCCATACCCGTGGTTAAATATGCGTATATTGGTATATCAGCTGGTCGGCAACGTCATAATTTGCTTTGCCTGTTCAAATACCGTATTTTTCTTATTAGAATAGAAATAATTCATGGGGGCTTGAATATGTATCGCTCGTGGTAAAATATTTGGCAGAAAGGGCCAACCCGGGGTAAATTCAGTATAATATATATGGATATATATGGTAAAATCAGTATATATTCAAGCCCCCATGAATTATTTCTTAAATTTACACGATAAACCGCCTCGTTGATGTAATGGTGCACCAAGTCGTGGGTTCGATCCTCGTTCCTTTCAAACTAAAGACTATACAATTGGTATTTCCTCCTTCTCCGCTAGTTATAAAGAAGTAAGATAAATCAAAAAGAAAGAAAGGACAAAGTCTGGTTGTCTCAGAGTCAGTATCATGTGTTCATAATGGAGCAAAGGGTAAACACTATTACGACTAAGAATGTGCTGTTGAATACCAAAACTTCAACATTTCATCAATAACTGTTATAATCGTCATATAGCTGAAAGGTTGCCTAATCACTCAACAATCACTCAACTCAAGAGGGTAGACTGGGTCAATACAGTATGCTTAACACCGCCACTTTTTATTGAAAAGCCCATACCAAGCCCGGAAAGTGGGCGGTCATGTGTGTGTTTGAGGTGTCAAACATGTCTCTTTCTATGATGTATCGATGATTTTGTTTTTCATTTTATCATTCATATACTACATGATTCTTAGAGTTAGTTTATAAATATTTAAATATGCTACAAGATGCCAAAACTTTATGCACTTTTTGTCTACAACAAGAGATGTGAAATTAACTAAATATCTCTTTTTTTATTATATGCTTCAATGATGCTTTTTTGTATCTCTAATTGCGTTGTTTAAAATAGTATAATAATGTCCCAGATGGATATTTTTCACCGCCCTACTTACCCCTGTAAATAATAATTGTTGACACACAAATCTCCCACCTCCAGAAAACAAAACAATCAAAACCGAACCTGAAATGTATTTGTAATACCATTTGTATTTATATCGCAATTGATGGGTTTTTCTAAAGTCCTCTCCTCACGAAATCAGAAGGTTAGTCAATCAAAAGCATGCTAAGCCAACACGCGTCTGACATATCCCGCTTATTATATACAAATTCACCATCCCCCGATTTTATTGTCAAAATAATTTTCAACCTGTGCTGCCACAATTAGGCATGAAAATTAGGACGTCACTCAAAATTGCTTACGACTACTCTCTATCGAGCTGCGAAGTGGTGATTGGAAGCACGTGATTGCATACAAAGCAGGAAAAAATGTAAATTGATCATTGTCAACATATGCAGTGTTTTCGGGAAGGATTCCCCCCATGTTGGATATTTTAAAAGCGTCATTTCAACACCTTTAAGAATGACAGGTACCATAATAATATAATTGTTAAATATTCACACAGTCATACTACGATAGATCTTATACAATTATGTAAGAAGAAAAAAACATGTACTAAAGGGTGGAAATTTACGCGGATTATTTTTTTCGCTGATCGATGACTATCGCAAATAAAGCAAAAATTAGGTACCCACGAAAAAAAAACCCACTTATACGGTATTATAAGATCCCGGACCCGGATATCACTTCCTACATTTTTCAGTATGTATATACTATGTCTTGATTAATTCATTCGTATTTCAGTGAGAGTTAATCAGACAGTCCCGGTGACAGTCAATCAGACAGTCCCGGTGACAGTTAATCAGACAGTCCCGGTGACAGTCAATGTGACAGTCAATCAGACAGTCCCGGATGAAGAACAATCGACAGATGAGTCTGGGAACTCACCTATTATAGGTACAGTATACGAACACATTTTATATTTAGTCCTCAAAAATTATAAATGGGATAATTTTTGTCCATTTTCTGATTCATCCAAAATTGCGTTTATTAAATTGTCGACCTCTACAACACAAACCAAGGTAGCATTGTTACAGAGGTATCTATAACCATTAAACCATTAAATTGACTTTCCTGTTAGACATGTTTGAAGATATTAAAGGTGTAATATGAAACAGTAAAGCGGAAGACAGACAATACAATGCCCAACAGTAAAGACAAACAATGGACCTCAAAACAACACGCACTGAAAACTGAAAGGTCACGCAAGCAGAGAACTCCACAGAAGCCTGGTGTTGAACACAGACACTCCGGAAGAGTAAGAAGTAAGACGTTCCTGCTACACTAGTGGTATTCATCGTGTTACTATTATTACACATCCTGTGATAGGTCATGAACGAGGGCAGAAGGGCGGAATGGTGACTACGACAAACGGAATACTAGTACATTGTATATTCGTGGTCATCTGTGACACAGACATGTCATAATCATGATCTTTCCAATCAAAATAGTTATTTCACAATGCAATGTGTATTTCCTCTTTAAGAATGTGCTGATTTCAGATGCATGTTTGGTTATGTATCTACTCTAAAATCGTTTGGTTTTTTTTCCAACTCTTTCCTGTGAAAATGCTCACTAGACTAATTTTACTTTTAGAACTATATCAGGGGTGAACAATTTTTATCTGTAAGAGTTAGGATTGGTAGCACATAACATAGAACTTGCTTGTACTTACCTCTAAGTATAGGGAAGGAGTGCTCTTGTATATTCCTCCAGCATTACACCAATAAAATTGATCGTCATGATATGAACTGAAATATTATTGAAAGTGGCGTTGAACACCAATAATCCTCTATATTAGTAATAGTTTAAGTTATTGGTTTATTTATTTTTTTTAATGAAATTAAACAGCATTGTCATTCTGTTGATGTAAGTGTACTGCAAGATATAAATGTAGGATTATGGTTGTGGTGTTTAACGCCACTTTCTGAAACACCGTAATTAACATAATTTCGTCAAATGAATCTAGAAAACAATTTGTCATAAAAACCAATTTCATCATTGTTATATTTCATTTCTCTATAGGGATAGCTTCCGGTGTAGTCGTTGTAGTTCTGGTAATTGTCGTTTCTATTGGTGTATTAATAATTCGCAAGAAGAGGTAACAAACATTTCACTCTACTATTGTTTGATATCGTAATAAGATGAAAAAAATAATAATAACACGCTGTCTAAACAGTTCCAAAATCCAATAGAGAAATCATGTAAAGAGGTCAATTCGATTACTCTAACACACAAATACATGATCGCTCACGATTTTGGCTAAGTTCATGCACTTCAATAAATGGATCCAAACACCGCGTATCATGAAAATGACACCATGCAAACATATGAGAACGACATCGAACGGATGTTTTACAGTGTATTTTCCTAATGTGCTTTTACAGCAACTGCAAATTGAACATGCATGTTGAATATGTCAACCATAACGGTTACAGACCGCAACGATTTTGATTGATTACTAGTATAACGAAAGAATCTGTCTTGCAAGATAAATGTGCAACCGTATGCCATTCACACGTTCCCATGGCCTATAGTATCACCTGATAACGAGCATTTGTTTGGCTATTTGTCATAAAAGCAACCAACTCCGGCCACGATTTCGAAACATTGCTTAATTAAGTCTCATGATCTTGTAGGAATCGCGATGGTAAATATAATACAGACAATGTACATATTTACATTACACCTGAACATATACAATTTTACATTTAAATCATTGTTCATAACATGTAACATAAAATATAATATATGTAGTTGATATTTTAATCTTCACATTTTGCTTATAGGTTGAGTTTGAAAACCAAACGACCAACAGGTTCTCAAAATGTTTATGAAGACACTGGACATCAAGCATCTCCAGTACGCATGACCGGAAGTGAACATAGTGATTTGCATACCCGTTATGACAGTCATAAATACCAAGACTTACAATCAGTGAGTCAGTCGGAGAATGTAATTTCTTATGATTACATTGATATCAACGAACATGAACGTAAATTACGGAAAAATAGTGATGTTCTGGCCTCACATGAATACTTAGAATTATATACCGAAGTGGTCAATTTGCCAGTTTAACCAGAAAATCTGACAAAATAAACAAAACAGGTTTAAAAATAAAAGACGACACAAATAATGTTTCCCACGATATAACTGAAACGGGATCTGATCGCTTAAAAATAACGAGTAATCATGGCATAAATGATGCTTCATATATCATTCTTGATCCTAATGACACCGGTTTTGATAGATCCAAAAATCCAATTGACGCTTATTCTAATTCATACACAGTTCTAGATCCAAGCGTCACTGGTTATTGTCGTACCAAGAACTCTACAATTGAAGTTAATGATTATGAGCTTGCAAAATCTATTGATGGCGAGACAAATGACGACATTTATTTGGATGGAAATTATGTATCGCCCAGTAACAATTACGACAAAATGAACGCAGCCCGTATAACAGGAAGTAACGAAAACGTATACAACCATGTGTCTGATACTGTGTATGATACGACTAATGGTGATCATCGAATAAATGCTATCGACATTACCTACGACCATCTCTTAGGAACAGAAAATAACAAATAACTAAGCTGTTACCACGACATTTTCTGATTATCCAAGTTATATTCGTTAATATTTAAAGATTTATTCTCTTCTAGATATTACCTTTAAACAAAATGTATTCTAACCTCATTATTTGTAAATCTTGTTCATTATTAAGTCTTATCTTAAATAACACAAGGTCCATTTGTTTTTTAAAAAAATAAGCTATATGGCTTCTTTAGATTATTCCTGTACTAGTTTAAATTCGAAGTGGTTTTATCCTTCGTCTTGGACATAACGAGCTCCGACTGTATTGGTTCGGCAAGGATACTATGTGCCACCGAGCTTAAAATCTGTTGAAATGGTCGGAAATGAAAACTACTTGCAAGTTGGGTAAACTGAAGTACATCTGAAAGATTATTTGTGAAACTTAAATTACACAATAACATATCCGTCATTAGATTTTTGAATGTACATACGAAGTTTTATTCGAATGTCATTGATGATTTAAAATGGAGTTCTTGGTAAATGTTTATTCCCACAAGTGAAACTTGTATGCATTTGCGCTTTTTTGTATTTATTATTATTCTTTATGTTTTTATTATATTCGGATTGTGATTTTAGTACTGTTTGTACGAATTTGTAAATTGCCTTTGTTGGTCAAGCATAAAATCCAGTTGATTATTATCTATACACAGAACCCACCTTTATACCAACAAGAGTATGATATTCTGTTGTATATTTGTGTTCATAATTACTGATACATATATAATCACCTTGAATATACCGATATTCGGCGCTGGACATTTTAGCGGACTGATAGGACGTTTTAGCGGAAAATTTGTGGACATTTTAGCGGAAGATTTACAAGACATGTTAGCGGAATTTAAAATAGGATGTAGACATTTTAGCGGGAGAGTTAAGTCAAATATACATATACCTCTTCCGTCAGCCAGACTAAGTCTGTTGCCCCTTCTCACCAACGGGGAGGTGGAAGTAGGATTTTGAGCAGGATATAGTTCATTTTAATTCATTTTTTCTTTCATCAGGTTCATGACTATGCTGGTTCGTTTGCATAAGAATGGTCTGGGCAGAACTATCAGTTCGGATACGAGCTTTGCAGTCTTTCACAGAGCATCTCCAAGAAACAACATAAGATTTTAGTATTCCATCAACTCTGTACCGAAATCAGTCGCAAATAATACTCCTTTTCCCTCGATTCGTTTCTACCACTACCACTTCCATACTGTTCAGTGTTGTAATTACAAATGAATATGTACATATACTTTACCTGTATGAATATGTATGTGTTATTGAGTTTTATTTAATTTTTGCTGACTTTACATTGATTGTTTAAAAATGATTAGAGTTACATGTGAAACAATTTCGCTAAAATGTCCATTGAATTTTTACAGGTAACCAATTTGTCTTCCGCTAAAATGTCCATTCACACCTTTAGAAATTCCGCTAAAATGTCCTGCGCCCCCGATATGATGGGGTCGTCGTGGCTGTATAGCGTATGTTAAATGGATTTATAACTACCTGTCCTATCAGTACCTATCACCACTAAAGTTGTGAGTTCGGATCCCGCTCATGGCAAGGCTTTAAGTGACTTGTGCAGCTCGGTGGCTTTCTCTGGGTATTCCAGTTTCCTCCATCAATCAAGCTGACCACCACGATATAACTGAAATATTGTTGAAAGTGGCGTTAAACACCATGTCCAATAGTATGCATACGATAAAAGAAAATTGGAATCTTACATTATTCAGATTGCACAACATTAAATCATATACTGCGTCAAGCGATTTTAAACTACATTCTATCATTAATTAGGGGCCGTCGGTCCATGATTGTAAGGTAGTTGGATTTACAACTACCTATGCAATCAGTGCCTAACACCACTGATGTTGTGGGTTCGACTCCCGCTCAGGGCGAGGTGTACAACATTATATGATAACGTTTGTCAGTGACTTTCGACAGGTCGGTGGTTTTCTCCGGGTCCTCTGCTTTCCTCCACCAATAAAACTGACCGTCACGATATAATAGAAATATTGTTGAACGTGGCGTTAAACACCATAAAACCAACCAAGCCATCTATCATAAATTATATTATGGTTCCAGAGTTATGCTCCTTAATAAATGAAATAGAAAATCAATGTTTTCATTTTTCTACACGTCATCGGTAATGATTAACGTGCTCGAGTGCGGTAGATAAATGGTCTAACACGTAGTACTAAGGAGTAAGAGCACAGACTAATTAGTTCGCAATCAGAAAATGTGTCCTAGTGGAAAAACATATATATCCCTGGGCTGTTGTTTCAGTGAGCTAGTACTATTAAAATCCAACTCAGTGTGTTGGTCTAGTACAAAGCGGACACCATCATCATCTCATTGAAATGTAACTTGTTCTCGCCATGATATGGCTGAACAATAACTCATTTGACGCTGAACAATAATCACGCACTCACTAATTTTTCTACTCAATGTGTTTGATCACAATGAGCATAGCAAGCTTAAGTTTGGTCATAGTGCATTTTATGGTTCCCAAGTTACCTAAGGTGGAAGAGGGGGCATCCGTTTCCTTTAAATCCATTCTTCCATTTTGTTTAAGTATTGTTGATAGCCTTGTATCTGGTAAGAATCTATGTTCAAACTTTTAAAATCTAAATGACAAAGAAATCAGGATATTCATTGTATAAAGTACCGATCAACGCACTACAGACTACTTTACAACATTTCACAACTCGTACGTTAATATAGAGCTTGTGCCCAGTACATTGATTCTCTGGACACAGCTGCTGATGGAACAGCTATTCAAACAAGGATACATTGCTCCTAAGTTGAAGTACTCGCTACAAAAAATATACTATTGTCATCATGATCTGGTTGACCGCTACGAAATATCCATATCTCAAATGACAGTGGCTCTTTTACTTTTTACGTAGATTTTGTTCTTTCCTATATCACCGACAAGACTTTGATCGGTCTTGACTGTGTATATGAGTACCACGGTGGGTGTCTAATAAGAAGCAGGAACTACTTACCATTAGCGAGCACTCAAGTTCACCCCCGGTTTAGGGGGATTCTGATTACCCCTTTGTTATCTTCCAACTCTTATTTTAGTGGGTCCGTGTTTCTTATCGTTTTAGGTTTTTGTGTTGTCCTATTATTATGTGTCTTGGCGTTCTTAGTTCCGTGTTGTTTCCGTTACGATTTCGCATAAAAACGATGTTCGGTTTGTCTTTACCTCCAGTTGTTTGTAGGAGTGCTCATGTCTTATTTACGTTATTTGTGTTTCTTTGGTTCAGTCTTTACCTCCAGTTGTTTGTAGGAGTGCTCATGTCTTATTTACGTTGTTTGTGTTTCTTTGGTTCGTCTTCACCTCCAGTTGTTTGTAGGAGTGCTCATGTCTTATTTACGTTGTTTGTGTTTGTTTGTTTCGTCTTTACCTCCAGTTGTTTGTAGGAGTGCTCATGTCTTATTTACGTTGTTTGTGTTTGTTTGTTTCGTCTTTACCCCCAGTTGTTTGTAGGAGGGTTCAT
>MJUT01053805.1:356952-377786 GCA_002080005.1 Gigantidas platifrons
TTTGGTTCGTCTTTACCTCCAGTTGTTTGTAGGAGTGCTCATGTCTTATTTATGTTGTTTGTGTTTCTTTGGTTTGTCTTTACCTTCAGTTGTTTGTAGGAGTGTTCATGTCTTATTTACGTTGTTTGTGTTTCTTTGGTTCGTCTTTACCTCCAGTTGTTTGTAGGAGGGCTCATGTCTTATTTACGTTGTTTGTGTTAGTTTACGTATAGTGGTGTCCATTACATATTGTGTTGTGTTTTTGTTTTGTTTTTCGTTGTCTCGTGTCTTGTGTACCCAATGTTGCCAGTTTCTCTGGATTTTCTATTATTGATTGCGCCTTCGGCTTTCTCTAAGGTTTATTCTTTAGGATATAAGTTACATGTATTGGGGTTGTGAAGTTATGCTCCTTAATTAAACAAATGCTCCTCATTGAAATTCGAATGTGAATGCTAGAGGAAGTGCAGCAATAAAGACGTTTACATCTAACTGTAAAATATGATTTTTCATGTCCTCTTTTACATCTACTGTATATCCCTTTTAATAAACCATTATGGGGTTCACAAGGATATTTTGTTAAATAGTTCCGGTCTTCAAAAGATAGAAAATAAATATCTTTATTATATAGATAGCTGTGAATTACAGAATGTTCCGAGTTAAATAAAAACAATAATTTCACAGTGAAATTATCGTTTTTAATTTCACTCTGGCTATATTTCGCGCCATTTCGTTGTGGAAACTACTGTTTGTATTGTTTTCAGTTACGTCCCTTTGACCGTTTCGTATGGTTTTACAGTTTACAGTTATGTCCTTTTAACCGTTTCCAGCGTAAACAAATTAACGGCAACACGACTATTGTCAAACAATAAATGTTAAAAGTTATCAATTAAAAGCAAGAAATCCATGTGTATTTAACCTTTTGTTTGTTCACATTGAATATTCAGTCAATACAGTTACGTCCCAAATAGTCCCCCCCCCCCTCAATTTGTCACCTTCCCAGGCTCTGGCGATTGTCCAATATTTCCATAGCAATCGTCTGCTAAAAGTTTGGCAAACATGTCGGACGTTTGTTTTTTTTTTTTTTGGATTACGATCCCCAAATCTTGTCACATCTGCTATCTACAGATGATTTCAGTATAATTGAAACAGAAAAAAAACAGTTGATAGTGATAGATTTCGCCCAGTTGAATTCAGTGACATTGACAAATTTCTGGAGGAAAATGAAAATGAAAACACTAAGAAAAAAACTCTCTCTGACATAGATTATTTCAACGTTACCTGGTAAATACTGCTGAAAATACAGAAATTGAGAACATGAATGCTGCAAATTTAAATGAAAAATTCAGTACATTTCTTCTGTCCGTTACAAAAAAAGATGGGACAGAATATGAACCTTCCACACTCATGACCAAATAACGTTGTAACTCACTCATAATGGGCTGCGCGCATTCGTGATTTACTACGTTATTTCGTCATTCGTGACATATTTTTGATAATGAAACTCATCAATTAGTTATAGTATAATTATTTTCCTATTTATTCATTCCGATTTAAATATTTTATTGGGTCGCGTCTTTTTAAGTGCATTAGAGTTCTGGTGTTTAACGCCCATTCAACAGTATTAATATTTCAGTTATATGGTGGAGGTCAGTTATATCGTGGAGGTCAGTTTTATTGGAGGAAATCGGAAAAAAAACACCGACACTGACAAACTTTATCACATAATGCTGTATTGGGTACGCCTGGTCATGAGCGGGATTCGAATTTACAACGTTGGTGGTGATAGGCGCTCATTGCATACATGTATGTACAAGTAGTTGTAAATCCAACTACCACGCGATCACCAACACGACGGCCCCCAACTTACTGAGTGAGTGAAGAAATAAATTAGTTTGATGAATTATTATAGATAAACTATTGTGCAGTTCATTGATTGGTTATCAATTAATATTGCTCAATAATAAATAGATACATTAAATTGATTTATCATAAATAAATTGTATTGATTCATCATTATTCATTTCAATTAATTATAAATAAATTATTTTAACTAACGATAAAATAATAATTTAAATCAGACATATCATTAAATTGTTCTACATGTCTCTCTTATCAATTTTAATAAACAACATTCAACAGTTTAAACCTATCAACCTACGGAAGCGAGGTGGATACCATATTTTCTCCAAAAGAGATTAAAAAAAAAGTGGTCGACTAGTTATTGTGTGATGTTAAAATGGCATGGAATGCAATTTAAACCGCAGTGTAAATCGATCGCCATCGCCATCGCCACCAATAATTGTGTGTAAACTGTAAATTTTATTGCAGAAATGGATAATTATGGACTTTTATTGACTTTTTAAACGCTATTCTATTGCGGAAAGTTTTCCTGAAGCATTTGTTACATCTAAAGTGTCAGCAGTAGGTCAAAATGCGCAACCCAGCAAAAACGGTAAGGCAAAGATAAACTTTAAAAACTTTAATGATCTTTGTACGATCTTTTCTGGAGTTTGTAACAGATATACTAGTGGATGATACCGATGATCCTGTAACTGACTTACATTTTGTACTTAGTCAATTGCGTGAAACACAAGAAAATATTAGTGGTTTAAATGACTCGGCCATAAAAGTAGTAAATTTATTACTGCCTGCAGTTAATGTAATCGCGTAAAAAACTGCTATCTGCTCTTTTGTCAGACAAAAGACGTATGCTATCGATAAACAAAAGCAATATAGCAGAAGGGAAAATATTCGTATAACTGGACTACCAGAAAATGATGATGTCAATGATTTTGATACTTTTAAACAGTTATGTGGGAAAATGGGAATCGAGGTCAAAAAGGAGGACATTGTAGCATGTCACAGGGTCGGAGACCCTGGAAAGAAGACACCACGCACCTCAATTGTCCGTTTTGTGTCAAGGGACTTGAAATTTAAAATTCTTACGAACAAAAAGAAGTTATAAGACTGTTCGGAGTTGAAGAAAGTGTATATGAATGACGATTTAACAGTGCTCAGGTTAAAACTACTACAATATGTTAAAAATCGAGAAAGCATCTGAGATGCAACAGCCGAGTTGCAAGTCAAAATAATTCGGTCTTGTTTTATAAATAAGTAAGAAACTAAAGAATAAACAAGTCAACTCGGCTATAAAAAAAATTCCGGTAGGACATGTGGATGAACCCAGGCCTCAACTCTTGGGGCATTTAATTTGTCTATTCACCCTGATCATAAATATTCATGGTTTAAGGGTGGGGATCTCAACCATTAAAAAGTTCACTTCAGGTAGGGACTGGGGCATGAACCCCCGGGGCCTGAGCTATAAGGCATTTAATTTGCCTAGTCACCCTGATCATAAATATATATGGTTTAGGGGTGGGAATCTCAACCATTAAAAAGTTCACTTCAGGTAGGGGGTGGGGTATGACCCCCGGGACGTGAGCTATCAGGCATTTAATTTGCCTAGTCACCCTGATCATAAATATATATGGTTTAGAGGTGGGGATCTCAACCATTAAAAAGTTCACTTCACTTCAGGTAGGGGTGGGGTATGACCCCGGGGCCTGAGCTATAATGCATTTAATTTGCCTAGTCACCCTGATCATAAATATATATGGCTTAGTGTGGGGATCTCGGTCACATTTTTATACAGATTCCCCAGCGGGGTGAGGCAGAGCCCCGGGGATAAAAAATGTTGAATGCACAGCTTCACATTGGCATCTCCAGCCATACCAAATATTAAGTTTCTATCCTTTGTAGTGTCAGAGAAATGTGTAATTCTCAAAATATGTACTTTTTCTATAAAGCAAAAAAAAACCATGATTTTACAAGAAAAAAAAACAATAGATTAATCTGAATTTCGAACTCGCTGTAAATAATAGTGTAATATAGCTTCCTACCAAATATTATGTTGATCGGCCAAAAACTAAGAGCGCTATCGCGTTAACGAAGATAGGCTAACATACACCCGCCCGCCTTTCGCCAAAACATAAGCCGACTGCAACTTGGTTGCAACTCGGCTAAAAATATTGACAATGTAAAGTCAGACGTTACAAGAAAAGGGAAAATCCATTGTGTTATGAAAAATGGGGAAAAAATGACAGTAGACAATACCGATGATCTTTTCCATCTTGGAGTCACCGATATAGATTATGGAGAATTTGGATTACCAATTTTCTATGGACTGTCTGGAAGGCAATGTAGTTTGAACATAGTTTTGCCCGTTTCCGATGTCAGTGCAGATTTTCCTGTACATAGTGCTAATTCTTTTCATAGTGTTGGAAGTTCAAATGTTTATAGCGCTGATTGCGCTTTTAATAGTGTTATTTGTTCACCAGTTAATTCTGTTTCAAGCGTTGAAGATGTTTCTTTCGTTTATAGTGTTTCTTCTGATTATAGTGATGAAGTTTATTAAATTTCAATAATACAGAAAATACCGCATTAGTAAGTGACAGTAATATAATTGAAAATATAACTCCTATCTTATGTGATAATAGTATAGATCCTATTCAAAATGGAAGTGTTCCAACAGTAAATAAAATAAAAATTCGTTGAACGTTTTTGCTCTTAATGTGTGCGGTTTTATTTCAAAATTAAGGGCACCGGAGCTAGAGGAAATATGTGAAAATTACGATATTTTGTGTTTTTCGGAATCAAAGTTTGATAATGTGTACATACAAAATGTTGTGCAGCTCCCACCTGTTATTAGAAGTGGGGCAAAATGTAAGTCAGGTGGTGTTGTGGTATTTATTAAAAGTTCTATATTTGTAAATATTGAAGTGTTGAAAAGTTCTTCTGAAAATGTTTTATGGTTTATTTTAAAAGATGTTTTATATGCTCCTGTTTTATTTGGTGCTATGTATATTCCTCCTGAAAATAGTATATACAGTTCTATAGACTTTGTCGATATTATTGAAGATGACATTTTGAAGTTTGTATCAGAAAAGAACTGTAAAGTTTCCCTCCTGGGCGACTTTAAAGCGCGCTCTGGAACTAAAGATGACTTTGTCAACTTAGATGATTATGTTTGTAACACTGTACAATTAGATGATGTAAAACAAGAATTTGATTTAGTTAACCTAGATATATTAGAACTACGGAAACAGGCTTCTTATGTTATGCCAGAATTTAAATCTTCTCATTGCAAATGGAAGATTGGGTAAAGACAAACATGTTGGTGTCTTGACATGCAAAGAATCTTCTTTAGTAGATTACTGTACCTATTAACACCAGAATTTTAACATGTTGTTAATTTTGAAATACTCCCTTTTGATCCAATGTTGAGTGATTGTCAGAATGCTTTATATTTAAAAATTTTCAGTAAAGATGTTACTATAAGAGCTGAAGAAATACAAGGTAACAATAATCTAGATACTCTTGTTAAGACAAAATGGATGAATGAAAAAGGTGAATTATTCAAAAATTGTCTGTGTAATGATGATATTCAAACTTTGTATGAAAAACTTGATGTTTAGATGTAGCAAATGTGAATAAAGATGTTATAAATAATGTTATTGAGGAATGTAATGATATCATTAGAATTGCAGCAGTAAATTGTGAATTGTTGTCTGAAGTTAAAAATAGGTTGAATAAAAGAGGTTTAAATAGAAATGGTAAATTTAGAAAGCCATGGTTTAACAAAGAGTGTAGTATTCAACGAAAACTGTATCACAAAGCCAACAATAATAATTGGAGAGTTAGAACTGTAGAGAGTAACACTAACCTAATTAGACGTAGTAAAGAATATAAGAAAATTTCGAATACTCAGTTCCATTTATATAATAAGAAATGTATTAATAAATTGAGAGGTCTTAAGCAGACAGATCCAAACTTTTACTGGTCTTTGTTAAATAGAACCTGTAGTAATGAAAATAAACAAAAGTTAATAATGTGTCATTTTTTTTTTTTGGAGCATTTTAGAAAATTAAACACTGTACAAGATGTAAATGAACAGGACGATGACACTTTTAAACATGTTGATATAAAAAATGTTAGTAATTTGAATACTGAGTTAAATACAAATGTACTTGTATAACCGAGAAAGATGTATTAGATGCTGTAAAGTGTTTCAAAAATAATAAGGCGTGTGGCAGTGATTTAGGTCGTGTTTGATTACAATTGATCCGAAACCGGATTTGAAAACCAATATGTTTTTTACACGGAACCAAAACCGGATTCGAGAAACCGCGAAACGTGCTCCGAAGAATATATATATATTTATTATGAAACTACCCCTTTACATCGGGGGCGCCAACCGCCGGGGTGTCGGTGGCACGTCTAACTACAGTTATTAAAATGTACACTTATTATGATTAAAGCACATGCAACAAAAATATGATAAGACATCTGCCATATATACACATAAGTTAAAAACTGTCCATAAACTCTCCATAAAACATCATTTATAATTATACTTAGAATATTATAAGATAAATATTTTAAACAGTAACACTCAATACTTCACTACGTAATCTAAAACATGTTTCAAAATACATTTTACCGATAAAATCATAAAATATTCCAATATCATTATTAAAAGCATATCCAATATCACCAACAATAAACTGTAATTTGCCACTAGGTGACAGTTCCATAAAGTATACACCAATATAATATTCCCTAGACTGTTTAGAAACAATATTAAAATATTCATCACGAACACTAGACAGGACAGGGCAATTTAGCAAAAAATGTTCGAGATCTTCATCTTCACCGTTATTGCATAAAAGGCATTTACTGTGTGCACTTAGGTGCATCCTGAACAGATATTTTTGAAGGGGTATAGTTTTGGTTCTTGACAGTAGTTTCAGACGGGAGGCATAAAAATCCTTATGGTTACTTAAGTAGTTTTGTTTACCTAAACTAACAAAACACTGTTGGTAGAAATCAAGGCTACTTTTAGAGGAGACTTCCATTAGTAACTTGTCTCTGGCCTGAGATCCATATAACTTGTTAAAATCCTTAATGTTTATACCAAAATTTACGTCAGGCTGGTTTATTAAACTAGAAACATGTTCCTTGTAATTCCAAAAGCTGTCACCTTTTCTAACCATTTCATTAAATACGGATTTGCATAGTCTATTATCGGGAAGTTCTAAGAGCCTTTTATAATATGAGACCTTCTGTCTGTTAATAAAGTCGAGAATAGGTTCCCACCCCAGTTCAAGTAACAGGGCAGCTTTTGGTATATTCATTCTAGTTTTTATAACGATTTTAGCTGCCCGATATTGCCAGGATTCTAGCGCTTGTTTACACGTTTCGGATAGAGGCATCCAAACAGCACAAGCATGGGTTAAAGATGGCCTCATAACCGAATTCCAAAGTGATTCACCAAAATTTATGCGATTGAAATCACTATGTTCAACAAGTAGACGGATAAGGCAATTTAGCTGCTTATCTGCTTTTTCCTTAAGAAAACTATTCACGTGGAAGTTAGATTTTAAGGATCTATTAATGAAATAACCCAGATATTTGTACTCGCCCGTTTCTTCGATTGGTTCATTTCCTAATTTCCAGGTACCTTCCTTGTTAATTTTTTTACCTGTTATTAAAATTTTAGACTTTTAAGGGTTGAATTTTAGGTTCCATTTGTTCGCAAACGCGTTCGAAATATTTAAAAGCTCCTGTAACTCTTCGGGTGATTCGGCTATGAGAACAACATCGTCCGCAAATAAAAGACAATTTATCAATTTTGACGAAATATTTGCACCAATACTGCTATATTCTAGCATGTTTACTAAATCCGTCATTAAAATAGAAAAAAGGGTAGGGGACAAAACGCAACCCTGTTTTAACCCAAACTCTTGGTCGAACCAGTCGGATTCAAAATCACCAAAAATTACCTTATTTTCAACCTTTTCATACATTTTTCTTAGTAGTCTCCAGCATTTCCCTTTTATACCATTTTTCCACAACAATGCAAAAAGGCCATCTCGCCAGACTCTATCAAAGGCCTTTGACAGATCCAAAAAAGCCAAATAAAGAGGTTTTCTTGAAGATTTATATAGGGATGCAATACCCTGTAAAGAAAATAATTGGTCTTCAATTCTTCTATCTTTTCGGAAGAAGGATTTCCCGGATTCAAGATGGCCGAAAAGGAGCATGTAACCAATGTAACGTGCATGGATGCAGTCTGATTTTTTTTTTTTTTTTTTTTTGAGAACAGAACTTTCTTTTGAACTTTTTTATTATAGAAATGTATTTTCCACAACATATTGACTTGCTTCTGATTGTCTGGACGAAAACACATGACATATGAACAGTTTTATGGCATAACCATAACCGGATTTGGTTTCACCGTTTGATTTCAAATGATGGTTTTTGGATACCGGATTCGGTTTTGTTGCAATCAAACATGACATAAATATTGAATGAGTTTCTTAAGCATTCATGTACTAAACTTTTACATGTATTTGTCAAGCTTTTCATACAGCCCGTCTCGAGACGGGTCGTATTATGTGATGGCGGGCGGCAGGCGGCGAGCGGTAGGGCGTCCATACAGGTTTCCTCACAATAACTTTTGTTCTATATATTGGATTTTTAACAAACTTGGCCAAATGATTTTTCTGTAGAAGGGGACGAACCTTATTTATTTTGGGGTCATTAGGTCAAAGGTCAAGGTCACCGTTACTATAAATATAATTTTTGACAACAGGGTCGTTTCCGCACGATAACTTTAGTTCTGTATATTGGATCTTTAACAAACTTGGCCACATGATTCCCCTGTGGAAGGGGAAGAACCCTATTTATTGTGGGGTCATTAGGTCAAAGGTCAAGGTCACCGCTACTATAAATAGAATTGTTGACAGCAGGATCGTTTCCGCACGATAACTTTAGTTCTGTATATTGGATCTTTACCAAACTTGGCCACATGATTCTCCCGTGGAAGGAGAAGAACCCTATTGAATTTAAGGTCATTACCATTAAACTATTTGATAATTTATATTTTGTGATGCACACATTTCTTGTTAATGTTGTTTTTGACCCGGGTATTATACCAGACTCTTGGTCTGAGGGAATTATTGCACCAATTTATAAAAATAAAGGTGATCCTGCTAGTCCTGACAATTACCGTGGTATTACGATATTCCGCTGCTTTGGTAAACTATCTACAACTGTTTTAAATAACCGTTTAAACTCTTACTTAGATAACATGAGTATATTGTATGAAGAACAGGCAGGTTTTAGAAAACACTATAGTATCACAGATCATATTTTCAACTTGAAATGTTTGATTGATATGTATTTACGTTGTAATAAAACGTTGTTTTGTGCATTTATTGATTATCGCAAGGCATTTGATTCTGTTGATAGATATGCATTATGGCATAATTTATTACAATATTGTATAGATGTGAAAATGTTCAAAATAATTCATAATATGTATGAAAGTGCCAAATCATGTGTCCGTCTTGGTAAAAAATTGTCTGATCATATTTACAGTAATGTTGGTGCTAGACAAGGAGAAAACTTATAACCTGTACTTTTCTTTTTATTCTTAAATGATTTGGTAGAATTTATTTCACATGCATATGATGGGTTGACAAATGTTTATAATGCTACTCATATTGTTCTTGATACCGAGGATATATCTGTTTATTTGAAATTAAATCTGTTATTATATGCAGATGATTCAGTTATTTTTGTTGAATCTCATGTTGAACTTCAAGCTGCATTAAATGCAATGTACCTATATTGTAAATCATGGAAATTAGAGGTAAATGCATCAAAAACGAAAATTGTAATTTAAAAAAAAAAACGTAGTAGTACATTGTTGTAATATTGATGTAAACCCTGTTTTTACTTTTAATGGGGAAAATATTAAAATCTAAGATGACTTTACTTATCTTGGTACTGTTTTTATGTCTAACGTTCATTCTGTAAAAACCTGTATAAGTTAGTTAGCCAAGGTATGAAAGCAATGTACAGTATTTTGAAGAAATGTAGAAATTTAAATGTGCCAGTTGATTATTCAGTTAAGAGTTATTTGATACTATGGTATTACCTGTTCTTATGTATGGTTGTGAAGTCTGGGGCTTCGAGAAAAATAATATACTTGAATCATTTTGTCTGCAGTTCCATAAAATATTGTTAGGTTTGAAAAGGTACACCAAATTGTATTTTATATGGTGAATTAGGCCGTTTTCCAATAGATATTTTTATTAAATGCAGAATGATTGCTTTTTGGCAACGAATTGTTTGAAAAAGCAAGATAAAATAGATGCAGTTTTGTATAAGGTATTGTATAATATGCATATTCAGTATTTTTTTCACTCGAAATGGGTATGTTGTATTGAGAAATTATTAAATGATAATGGTTTGTCAGAATATTGGTTGACACAAAATGTACCTAAAAATGTCATATTATTAAAAATTGTTAAACAAAGATTATGTGATCAGTTTAAACAGTCTTGGTATGAAAGTGTATCTACATCTGGAAAATGTTTAAATTATAGGATCTTCAAATGCCTTCATCAGTTTGAAAGTTGTACAACTGCCATATGATTTAAGAAAAGCTTATTGTAACTACATGTGTTTAAATCTTAGATTGCCAATAGAGAAAGGTCGTTTTTTGGGTTGTGAAAAGGGATGATCGTATTTGTGATTTATGCGATCTCGAACATATATAGGTGATGAATTCCATTATCTTTTTGAGTGCAAGTATTTTGAAACAATTATTACCTAATATACAAAAACCAAATGTTCTAATATATCATGATTCGTTTAACGATAATGATATAAATAATTGTATTAAAATTGCTAAATTCTGTAAAATAATCTTAATAGCAATCAACTAAAAGTTTGCAACTTTGTATAATGACTTTGCCTTCCGCCAAAAATATGTATTGTTTATATGTCATTTCCATGCCACTGTATTGTGTTTGTATTGTTAGTATTTACATACCCCAGTTGGGGTCTTTGAGAAATAAAAAGTTTTAAGTTTCAAGTTTCAAACTGTGTTTATCTTACTCGTTAGAAGCTTTCAACTGGACTTCAAACAATGCAATGCAATTACGTGTTATGTACAAAAGCTAATTATATAAAGGTGTGACAAGAAATAGTGATACCGATCTATCTACCTGTGTATAAATCAGTAATTGTTTTCCTTTGTTGTAATCTCTATTCTTAACAAAAAAATAGTATTCCCGTAAAAAGTAAAGAGCCATTATTTAAAAATAATACATTTCTCTGACGTCGCACTATTGTTCGAACTGTGGATTATTTTTAAGAATCTACAGTTGATGAACTTTAACCTTTTACAATTTTAGGCTTTAAAACGTGTTTTACTTATTTTTGGACTTTCGTGTCTCGAACCACTGCCGGGCCTTTTAAAGTCTACTTCGACTTTCAAAACTTCCATCTTACCACTCGGCTAAGTTCACCACATTAATAAATTCTATAATTAGTATATTTAACTCTTGATATTAAGTTTTGTAAAAAAAAATATCAACAATTTGCTTAAAAAAAGCAATTGATCAATATATACAAGACATGATACAAGTATTTGAGTTCTGACATAATTTATGTTCAGAACTGACGAGTATTCTCGCAATACAAAAACAACCAACTTAACCAATCAGACAGACCACAGGTGAACATTTGGGACACTTGAAAGACCTTGAAATATCTAAATATAAACGATTATATTCACTTGAAAGACCTTGAAATATCTAAATACAAACGAGAATCGGAAGCACGGATGCCGAAAAAATGTTGTTGTTTATTTTTTGTTAAATGTGGCTTATTTAGCTTTCTGAACATTAAAAAGGTAAAAATATAAAATGAAAACACTGTTGTAGATAGAAATGTATCATGTGAGAGAATACAACTCCAATTTGTAGATTCTTAAAAATAATCAACGAGACCCTGACGGGTCTCGTTGATTATTTTTAAGAATCTACAGTTGGAGTGTATTCTCCACTACTTATTTAATGATTGTTTTAATTTTAAGTCTTAATTTATTATGCATAATGTAATTGTTTCAAGGAATTTACATTTAATGTCACTATATATATTAGATCAGAAACATATAAAGGAGTAGGGTATGAAAAAGTTGGGTTTTTTTTTTCACTATAAGTAATAGTTATACACTGAGGTAAAGGTGTTTCTAATCCAGAAACACCGAATACCAAAGTGTATAACTAACTTACTCCCCATGTTATTCTAAATACACGAAATATTCATTACAAAATGTCATAAAAAACAAAAACAATAAACACAGAAACATTAAATTTCATAAATCGATACATTTTTGTGGTTTCCCCATTGGGTACCTCTTCTATAAAGATAGATTGAATGACTGAGTTGTATTAAGGATTAAACAGTTTGATTGGTTAATAATGAGAGATGTTATTTGATATGTAATTTGATCTTCAGGAATGATAGACGTTATATTAAACTTAACTTTTTGTAGAAATTGAATATTAACCATATTGTCACAAATATTACGCAGAACTGCTAAATAAAGTAAGTAAGAATATATGTTGAATATGACAAAGTATTTTTCTACCAATAAACTGTTCAGTTTTAAGTGCGCATTTAACAGGTCAATGTTTTTTGTTTTGTTTTGTTTTGGTTTTTTTAAAGGCTTGGATCCAGGCAATTTAAAAAGGGGTTTCAGAATAAAAAAAACAGGTAATAATAGTCTCATTTTCGACAATTTTCACATAATTTTCATAAATTTCCCGAAAAAATGGGGAACCCCCCACCCCCTAGATCTACCAATGGTAAATTTTGAAAGGGTGCCAACATATAATGTATTTTCTTTTTACATTTGCTTTCACGACCAAGTTTTTTTCCCCGATTATTTATTATTATTTAGGTTTTTTTTAATGGTTGCTTGGATTTTTTTCAGACTATACTTCATTAACAAGATCTTTGTTTTCTTTTTCAGTTTTTCAATATCCAGTTTTCGTGCTATCTTCAGCTGAGTGGTCATTAATTACTTCATTGTTGTAGGCACAATAGGCCGTGCTCACAGGGTGTGAAGATAAGGGTTTCCAGAAACCCCTGTCGTCACACCCTGTGAACACAGGCTATTGTTCTTATAACAATAAAGTAATTCATAGAAAGGCAGTTTCAGAGATAGAAAGCATATGGTTTAACAATAGACCTGGAGTGTAACTAATTTTACATTACAGCTAAAACAACAATGTCCTCAACGTTTCATTATACCTGTAATTACAATGTAACTGTATGCGAACCAGGATGACACCTTAAAATTAATGGCCGCAATATTTCACGAGATTTTGAGAATCTGTTTGTCTCTTGTTTTATACGTCTCTGATTAGATAATTACCTTATTATTGACGTGTCAAAATATAAGTAAAAACACAATCTCAAAATTATTTAGTAATAATTGAAATTTTGTTAATTGAACGTAATAAAAACATTTTTTATGACATGATAAATACATGGTAAATTTACATGATTTATATACATGTTATTTACTCGGGCGATCTGATGAATTAATTGGGGAACAAATTGTTTACCCAAGCTTTTTATTTATTTATATACATAATATGTAAAAATGTACTTATGACGTTATAACAACTTCATTATGTCATACACGGTAAATTTGACATCAACTACAATGGATGTTAATTACGCTTGTTCTTCAAAGGAGATAGTCACGTATTTTAGTTTTACAACTTCCGATGACATGGACGCGTGAATCGTATCGTGTAATCTTTAAACAGTCGAAATTATATTTCAAACAATGGAGTTTACCAAAGTAATTTGTGTTATATGTTTAATTATAGTTATTGCTGAAAGTGGTAAGTTATACAATATATATAAAAAAAAAAACTTTTATAAGTTTATTAAGTATTCTTAGGAGCTATCTCAACAGCTACTTTATTTTTTGGTATTATAATTTATGCATTTATTATTACATTTCAATAATATTTCTATAAGTTTAGGTTCATTTTCTTTCTACTAGTTATGTTATTTCCCAAATAGAGAAAATAATATAATAAATGTTCAATATTCTAGCTCATTATCCAACGTTTTGGCCATCAGACCTCTATGAAGGATAATATTAATAACGAAATCACATTCTAGTTCCGGTAAATTTTTATTAAAAGTTGGCAAACAGATAACATGAGCTACAATGTAAATGAAAGCTCTTAAAACCGACTATGATACATAAACATTTTGTGTCGTTATTATAATCGCCCTATACAACTGACAGACTTTTCAGTGATGTAAATATTTTGCTCCAATTATTTATTTTCAGCAATTAGATGTGTAAATGAAGATTGTAAAAGAAAAAAAGGCCAAGAATCGCCAAAAATTATATGTAGAGTTGAAGACCTCCATGAAGATTCCAGAATAATATCAGTACATACACTTGAATATAGACAACAAGAACGGTGTATATTTAATGAAACCTATGGATTTTATGTTAAATCAATATGGATATCTGGAAGATGTAGAGGGGATTTTGAAGTTTGTTTCAGAAAAGGTAATGTCAAAATTGTTTCTAAATATGCAAGAATGGATAATAAATTAACAAATTCAAATAAGGTATCAGTTAGATAACCAATTTCGTCGCAACTTATTTTTTTTAACATTTATGTAATGCATGCGTTTATGAAAACCTATGTATACTAATTCGGTGAATTTGCACGAGCGAATTTGGCCGATAAAGTATATTCTACATGAGATAATGTCATCTAAGGGACAACAACTAGTATTAGTGGTCTGGAGGGGGGGGGGGCATTAAAAAACATTTGATTTTGTTTTGACCAAGCGTTAAGGAGCAACTATATCTTTTTCTTAAATCAACAGATCTAGATACCCCCATCTGACAAGAGATTATAAGTGCCCAAGAATTACAGTTGTTTTTCGTATGACCTATTGAATTCCCGATTTTCCTGTTATACATTTGTAAGGGTTCCAGCTTTTAGAGCGATAAAATGAAAATTAAGGTCCGTCTCTGATTTGATAAATGAATGTCTGTAGTTACTTTCTGCATCTATGAGTACCGGGTACATGTATAAATTTGTGATCGAAATTTGATTTTCTTGTGTAGAATTTGACGACGATGTCACTAGTTCACCAAGACCCCCTCTGCCAACTACTACCAGAAGATCTACCTCAGATAACAGAAAGACAACGATTAAAAGTTACAAAACGACGCCGATGAAAGATTACGAAACGACACATACAAAAGGTACGAAGAAATATAACGAGAGTGATGGTGGTACCTTTAAGTGATACATTTTCCATTTATATTTCACAATCTTTTTTTCACTTACAAAAATGTGCGTGTATACTATACCACTTATTTATTTCTACTTACCACATCAGTTTTGTCGGTAAAACAAAGGAAATGTCATACATTGTGAAGAAGAGTTAGCATGTAAACCATTTTTGTTTGTGACAAATAGCATCAGGTTATTCGTGTATCAATACACTATCCATAATGCTGATCAACATTTAAGTATTGTAATAAGTCAGTGATTGTTGTTGAATGCCAACTCAGCAATTTTTCAGCTATATCATGGCGAGAACAAGTTAAGTTTCAATAGGACGGCCTGCTTTGTACGAAACCAACACGTTTAGTTGGATTTTATAGTGCCAACTCACTGAAACAACAGCCCGCGGGTAACCATGTCGCCCCAATCGGATACATTATTCTGATTCCGATCAAACCAATCTTTGCTCTTTCTCGTTAATGCTGCGTGCTTGGAGGAGACGCAACAAATACCAATTTTATAGTCTTTGGTTTTAACCGGTCGGGACTCGATCCTACTATCTACCACACTCGAGACGAGCACGTTAGTAATTACACCACCGATGCGGTCGAGTATTGTAATGAAAGGGTAAAATGATATTAAAGAAGTATCGTCAAGTTTCTTTTGTTCGTGTTGAAATTGAACGCACGGAGTATTTTTGTCAAAGTTTAAGAAGACGCATGATACTGTCCTAATATTGTATTTCCTGCCTTTCATTGTACTATATAACAAATAGAAATGTAGAATGCATGAGAGGATAAAACTAATATGACAAGTAAATATATACACATAAATCTAATTGTCAAAACAAGTTATTTATACAGGTAAAAAAAAGCTTGGGGATTTTTTTTTATAAATCTTTATTATTATTATTGAACAATTTCAACAACCGAGGGCAATGGACTCTTTAAATTTAAACCATACATTATAGTATGTTGTTTATTTTATATGTGTTGCTTACTAGAACAGTTACAGTATTAAGTAAGATTTAATGATAATAACTCATTAATATTATTATACATTAAAAAATGTCACGATTCATATTAATTGGAGGTGAAATATATCTAAATACTATATATAAAATTAATTATATCTTTGGCAGATTCAACGACAGTTGTATACACTTCATCATCTAGATACTGGACTCCGACCACAACCAAAAATAGGATAAGTAAGTGTATTTATTATCTGGTAGAAATGGCATGACATATTTACTTATAGTGTATTACATGTAAGTCATAGTTAATTCATAAATTTATATCCTGATCAATCATGTCAAGTGGGGACTATTACTATGGTCAATAAAAATGGACACTTTTATTTTTCTTCAGAAAAGCGTGTAAAAATTTATAGCATACACTTATTAGCTGGTGTTGGGGTAAGCGTGTTATGGTTGTGTGGTCAACTGTTGTTGGGGTGAGGGTAAGGGTGTTATGGTGGTATGGTTAGCTGCTATGTGGTTGGGGGGTTGGGGTGAGGGTAAGGGTGTTATGGTGGTATGGTTAACTGCTATGTGGTTGGGGGGAGGGTAAGGGTGTTATGGTGGTATGTTTAACTGCTATGTGGTTAGGGGGGGTGATGGTACGGGTGTTGTGGTGGTTTAGCGTACTGTTATGTGGTCAGTGCTAGGTGGGGTAAGGGTGTTAAGGTGGTACTATTATATGGTTAACTGCTATGTTGTCGGGGTAGGAGTGAGGGTGTTATGGTGACTTGGCTCACGGCATTCTGGTCAGTGATGGGAGGGGGGGCTAAGGGTGTTATGGTGGTATTTTTAACTGCTATGTGGTCAGTGCTGGGTGATGGTAAGAGTGTTATGGTTAATTGCGATGTAGTCGGGGATGGGCCCGTCCCGTCGGTTGTCCCAGATGAATAAATATACAACTTGGGTACGTAAATGAGTACCTCGTATATTGCCAGAATCTGCACGGTAAATACAACTTGCATCAGCTTTTAATGGTCAACAGATTTACAAGTGGTCGTTGGTGGCCCTTTGTGAGGCAAAATTCTTCAATCAATCAATCATACAAATGCCGTCCATGTACAGGTGCACTTGATACATAACCTTATAGTTATATCATTGTGTAACAGTAGAGCATGTCTTACCTCCGAAAAATACATTGTTCCCGATGGGATTCGATTCCAGGACTTCTCGCATTGCAAGCCACCGCTCTACCAATTGAATTAAAGAGATCTCCACTAACGCAGTTAGAAGAGGTGGTTATGAACCTACTATGGTTCCTACAACCTTAAGTAGGGCAGCGTTCCCGTTACAATTGTGATAAAGTTTTTCACAAAATGGGGGTAGGTTGGCGACTTTCAGTGGCATTCTACATAGTTCTTTAGAACCAATATAACTTCAAACGCCATTAAACAATTAAAATAAGGTAGATGTTGACGCTATCATAAAATATCTTTATAGAGTGACCTATATGTTGCTTTTATTTAAATTGATATATTTAATTGTATTTTTGAAATGAGAACATATTGCTTTTAAAATTCATATATTTAGTGGTGTTTTTGAAATGTGTATATGTGGACTCTAATTAATCTCTTATCAACCCTGGGTAAGTGATATATTGTAAAACAGGGAACCTTAGATTATGTTTTACTTACCTGGGCATCTAAGGTGTTTTGTTAACAGGCGCGTCAATCAATAAAGTATTATGTTATTAAAAGAAAAAGGTTGAAAGTCAATTAAACACGAATTACTAGATTCTCTATATTTACACCGATAATTTAGCATCCAAACAAACTTCCCAATGCTAATTATGTAACACTGTTTCATGTGTGAAATATAATTATCACAATTAAAATGCAAATATGTCAAAAATGTTAAAACGTTTGTTTGTCATGTTATACTGTCTATACGTTATATGCTTGTATTCAGCTTGCTACCACCTCTTCCCGATGTTATGTTTAATTTCATTTTCACACTTTTTACATAATAGTTTTGCATGATTCGATGTAAAATATCTTTATATCCGCTTGACGTACATCGCAAGTGATAAATTAGCTTTTTTATAATACAATTTTAAGTGTTTCTTTATTTTTTTTAACAAAGGATTGTTCTGTTGGAAGCTACCGCAGTGTGAACAAAATCTCTTTCTTTCGCATGTTCTCAAGGAAATACTGTACCCTGAGGCATGTCTAATTAGTGTCATATTATTTAGCTATTGTGACTTTTCATAATGGTGTAAATAAACCCAAGCTAATATTCGAAGGTCACCAACTACTAACAATTATTTTGATTCCATGCATGTAACATTGGAAGGTGCCGTTCTTTTACACCATTTTATTAGCATTAAGTCAGTATGCCGAAGTCGCAAGAGGAGTTTTGTTTAGTTGCTGCAACAGTTATTTTCAGAAATGTTCTCTTTTTTTTCGTTCTAAGTTAGATAATAATGTTTGACAATATAATCAACCCATTACAAAACAACCCACACATGCCATATATAAAATGTAGAGAAAAAGAGAATTGTAGAATTCGAATGTTATCAAGATCCCGGTTTAAGCCAGCCTTACAATAATGCAAATACAATAGTTGTTCGTCCTCATTCAAAAAATTAAAATTTGCACCTTCACATTGATGAAAGGTATTTATTTTGCTGTGTGCAAGAAAAATGAAACGGTCGATCTTATTTCATACGTCTGCTTCGTTTAGGGTCTACCGTTATCCCAAAAAGTACCTTCCCCCGGTACCCACCCACCCCTTTTTCTATGTGCATACAGACATCAAATTCAATGACATTTTAAAATAATAGAATGGCAGGTACAAGATTAAAGATGTCATACATAGATACACAAGTTGTTCGGTGCTTTGACGCTTGTTTAAATATTTAATTTTGCAGATATTTTCTAACGCGGTCAAACATTACATTGAAAAAAATAACGAACTCTGAGGGATTATTTTAGTGATCAGGTTTTAACAAGAGGCAACGTTTTTTGGACAAAAAAAATCATAATTTTACTATGCAATCACTTGACACAGGTGAAAAGAATATTTACTGTCGGATGTACCTTAGATAAACAATATACAGTTGTATTGTAGTTTTAATAAAGATTTTTAGGGGTGGCCATGATCGTATGGTAGTTCGATTTACATCTGCTAATTATGTAAGCAGTGTCTGTCATTAAAACTATAATTAGATTCCCACATTTCCAGGTGTACACAACAACACATTGACAGGTGTACACAACAACACATTGACAGGTGTACACAACAACACATTGATAGGTGTACACAACAACACATTGACAGGTGTACACAACAACACATTGACAGGTGTACACAACAACACATTGATAGGTGTATACAACAACACATTGACAAGGGTACACAACAACACATTGATAGGTGTACACAACAACACATTTTTTTTAGATTCCTACATTGACAGGTGTACACAACAACACATTGATAGGTGTACACAACAACACATTGACAGGGGTACACAACAACACATTGATAGGTGTACACAACAAAACATTTTTTTAGATTCCCACATTGACAGGTGTACACAACAACATATTTTTAGATTCCCACATTGCCAGGTGTACACAACAACACATTTTTTAGATTCCCACATTGACAGGTGTGCACAACAACACATTTTGACAGGTGGGGACACAACAATACATTTTGACAGGTGTACACAACAACACATTATTTTAGATTCCCACATTGACAGGTGTGCACAACAACACATTTTGACAGGTGGGGACACAACAACACATTTTGACAGGTGTACACAACAACACATTATTTTAGATTCCCAGGTTGACAGGTGTACACAACAGCACATTTTTTAGATTCCCACATTGACAGGTATACAAAACAACACATTTCTTTTATATTCCCACATTGACAGGGGTACACAACAACACATTATTTTAGATTCCCACATTGACAGGTGTACACAACAACACATTTTTTTAGATTCCCGCATTGACAGGTATACACAACAACACATTATTTTAGATTCCCACATTGACAGGTGTACACAACAACACATTATTTTAGATTCCCACATTGACAGGTGTACACAACAACACATTTTATAGATTCCCACATTGACAGGTGTACACAACAACACATTTTTTAGATTCCCACATTGACAGGTGTACACAACAACACATTATTTTAGATTCCCAGGTTGACAGGTGTACACAACAACACATATGTTAGATTCCCACATTGACAGGTGTACACAACAACACATTTTTTTAGATTCCCACATTGACAGGTGTACACAATAACACATTTTTTAGATTCCCACATTGACAGGTGTACACAACAACACATTATTTTAGATTCCCAGGTTGACAGGTGTACACAACAACACATTTTTTAGATTCCCACATTGACAAGTGTACACAACAACCCATTTTTTAGATTCCCACATTGACAGCTGTACACAACAACACATTTTTTAGATTCCCACATTGACAGGTGTACACAACAACACATTTTTAGATTCCCACATTGACAGGTGTACACAACAACACATTTTTTAGATTCCCACATTGACAGGTGTACATAACAACACATTTTGAGATTCCCACATTGACAGGTGTACACAACAGCACATTTTTTAGATTCCCACATTGACAGGTGTA
>MJUT01053805.1:410604-426968 GCA_002080005.1 Gigantidas platifrons
AGATTAGCCGCACTCGAGGAGACCACGCTAACTAATATAGATTAGCCGCACTCGAGGAGACCACGCTAACTACTATAGATTAGCCACACTCGAGGAGACCATGCTAACTACCACAGATTAGCCACACTCGAGGAGACCATGCTAACTACTACAGATTAGCCACACTCGAGGAGACCATGCTAAATACTATAGATTAGCCGCACTCGAGGAGACCATGCTAACTACTACAGATTAGCCACACTCGAGGAGACCATGCTAACCACTACAGATTAGCCGCACTCGAGGAGACCATGCTAACTACTACAGATTAGCCACACTCGAGGAGACCATGCTAACCACTACAGATTAGCCGCACTCGAGGAGACCATGCTAACCACTACACATCCGATGCGGCTACGATGTCTATACAAAAAACAAATAAATGTAGCACACCAATCATATAGATCACAATTTAACAAGACATGACAATATATAATTATGGCCTTCTTAGGAGGTGGACATCCAGAATTGTCAACTTGTGAGGGTTTTTTTCCGAGGGCTTTAGCCCGAGTTGTCAGCTTGTGAGGGTTTTTTTTCCGAGGGCTTTAGCCCGAGTGAAAACAACCCTCACAAGTTGACAATTCTGGATGTCCATCGACGAAGATGGCCATAATCGTTTTATTAACCGAACAACGGACAAAAAGTGATACCTTTATGACAACAGTCTAAAATTGACAATAGACAAAAACTGATACTTCAACAGACACTAAAATTTACAATAGACAAAAACTGATACTTCAACAGACACTAAAATTGACAATAGACAAAAACTGATACTTCAACAGACACTAAAATTGACAACGGACAAAACGAGATACCCATATATGACAAGACCTTGAAATTGACAATGGACAAAAAGTGGTACAGCTTGAGATCCACATATTGTACATGTATGTACATTTGTAGGTGTAAGCAACTTGACAATTCTGGATGTCCACTGACTGAGCTAGCGGCAAACCGAACTGCAGTTGCCATATTTTCTACACAAACACGATTTCCGGTTTGCGATTATCGCCACCTAGCGGCAAAAAAGTTGGGATTGTCGAGGGTGACAATACTATTATTTACCTCGCACGATGAAATTTTGGGGTTGTCGTAATTGTCAAAGTCTTGTGACCGCTGATCGGACCAATCCTAGATGCATATATATAGAGAGAGGTTTAATAATATGCAATTATAAGCTTAATAAACATTATAAGCTTCCGTTTATCCACACTGAGCAAGGGGCAACAACCCAAACATAAACTGGCAGCTTCAGTACGTAGTAATTATACATTTTGGTATAACTCTTAAATGCATAAAATTAGTCTATTTAATTAATTTGTTTAATTCTTATATATATTTTTTTAATTCTGTCTTAAAATATCAACTTTGGAAATTTTTGCGTGGAGATATCATCGATGTCAAGTACCTCATTTACAACAATATAGGGTTAATGTGTATCTAGAGGAAGATCATAGTACCCAACTCAATACGATACACTATACCTATTAAACTGGGATGTGTCAAACTTTTTCAATATCTCAAATGCTTAATGTATTAATGACAGCTATATTGGTTCACATATAACACCATTTTATCCTCCATCCTTTTCTCTTAACTCACGACAATTATTAAACATATATTAAATTATAAAGTAAGTAATATCAGAATTTTTCCAAATTCAATTTTTTTTTTATGGGCGCAATTTCTAATTTGGAAAGTCGCCGTCAAAAAATCATATCATCAATATGCAATTATGGCCTTCGTAGGAGGTGGACATCCAGAATTGTCAACTTGTGAGGGTTGTTTTCCCCGAGGGCTTTAGCCCGAGGGAAAACCACCCTCACAAGTTGACAATTCTGGATGTCCATCGACTAAGATGGCCATAATCGTTTTATTAACCGAACAACGGTTTTTAAAACTTACATTTTTTTTATTTTGTCAACAACACGGCAAGCTCCTCAGAGGAATAGTCATCGAAGTTGAGGCTATCGGCATTTGTTTCCAGTAAATACTGCTGCAAACATTTGATTGCGGATTTCGTAGAACGTTTTGTGTTCTCGGCATCCTTTTCAGAGAGGATTTTTGCTATTTCTTCCTCTGAGCTAGCGGAAAACCGACCTGCAGTTGCCATATTTTATACACAAACATACGATTTCCGGTTTGCGGTTATCGCACCTAGCGGGGGAAATTTGGGGTTGTCGAGGGTGACAATACTATTATTTACCTCGCACGGTGAATGTTTGGGGTTGTCGAAGGAAACGTCGCAATTGTCAAAGTCATGTGACAGCTCAACGGACCATTCATAGATACATATATATAGAGAGGTTTAATAATACCAATTAACGCATTATATAATCTTGAACACCCACAATAACGTAAAATCCTGACTGGGTAGTTGTCAATTTAGGAATGTCAAATTATTATTAAATTTTTCATATATTACAGAATTTGTAGTCAACGTAATACACTGTCTCACGAGCAAGTAAATGGAATGATACGCTCTCCGTCATATACTTGTACTGCTTACGAAAGTGTTATTTTGCCAGACATTTCCAAGACGGAAACAGGATACAATGGAACTGCAATTTCTGCCATGCATCAACACGGAACAGACGTTGATATCGCGATACGAGATTCTTGTGATGTCACAGAAAACCCGTATGCTGAATCGATAGACGGCATATATGATCACACTTATAATAGACGACATCACAGTACTATCAATGATGACCTATATAGTCATGCTACACACGATACAACCAATCAGAATGGTCTATTCTATAAAGGCCCCACGTACGAAAATATATCTAAGATTGATAGACAATAAACAATGTATAGATAACAACGATACTATTAGTAAATATTCACCACTATTTTTACTTTGAAGACTGTTATTATCTAAGATTGATATACAATAAACAATGCATAGATAACAACGATACTATTAGTAAATATTCACCACTATTTTTACCTTTAAAACTGTTATTATCTAAGATTGATATACAACAAACAATGTATAGATAACAACGATACTATTAGTAAATATTAGTATTTTCCCGCAGTTCGAAGTATAGCGGGAAAATATTATATTGTCGGTTTGATACTAATGAATATTCATACAGTAATGGTCGAAATTGACCAATGAGAACATTGTCTTGCGGTTGGTAATTTAGGTGTGTTTGTTTGGTTCTCTTCACTTTCTAGTCGTCGTGCATACGTCTAACAACAAAAAATATGTCTGTATGTTAATCTTACATTATTTACTATTTGCATCTTTGTTTCAAATTTTTTACGTTGAGGTCCGACACCTGATTGTCCAGAGATGGGTTCGAGCATTGTCATCGGATACAGGTTTCCAAATTACTTTGGTTTTTCCTGGACGGCCTTGCCTATAAATAGTTCCTCCTTTCTTCTACGTAAGTATAAGACCCAACGGAACAAAGTTAACAATATGATAAAGTATGCAAGAGAGCAATTTTTCATCAATGCTAATGATATGTTAGATAAAAATGGTAAGTCTAATCCAAAATCATACTGGAAATTGGTAAAAAAAATTAATGGGGAACAGTAACCATTCCTCAAATATCCCTCCATTGCAAAAATTGGACTCTGGTGAGTTCGTAATAAATAATGAGGATAAAGCCAATAGATTAAACAAATTTTTCTGCTCCATAACTGAAATAGAAAACTCTAATGTTCCTACCCCCGATTTTCATGATCGCACAGGTAATAGAATAGACACTCTACATATAACTTCAGATGAAGTTAAGGACATACTTGAATTTCTACAGCTCGGGAAAGCAGTAGGTAGCGATCTGATAAGTCACTCTATGTTAAAAAAATACGGCTTCTACAATTTGTAAACCCCTCCAGTTAATATTTAATTATTCCCTACAAACTAGAAAATTTCCAAACATTTGGAAGTCGGCTATAGTTATTGCACTCTTTAAGAAAGGTATAAAATCTGACCCATCAAATTATCGACCTATTAGTCTACTTAGTTGTGTTGGGAAAGTTTTTGAACGTGTTGTTTTCAAATATATTTTTAATTTCCTACTGGACAACTCTCTTATCTATAAATATCAGTCTGGATTTATGCGCGGACACTCTACCGTGCACCAACTTGTTGAAATTTACCACAATATTTGTTTATCATTAGAAAATCGTGAAGTTATTTGTACTGTATTTTGTGATATATCAAAAGCCTTTGATAAAGTTTGGCACCGTGGCCTACTAAAAAAATTAAAAGCTTATGGAATTTCCGGGAATTTGTTGCGTTGGTTTGAAAATTACTTAAGTGACAGAAATCAAAAAGTTATTCTACAGAATTGTCTTTCAGAAGTAGGGAACGTTAAAGGTGGGGTACCAGAAGGATCAGTGTTAGGCCCTTTACTATTCATATTATATATCAATGATATCACTGAAGATATTCAAAGTCTTTCACGATTGTTTGCTGATGATACATCACTATCGTATTCATCTTCTAATATAAATGAAATTGAACAAAGATTAAATTCAGATATGATAAAAATTTACAATTGGTCAACAAAATGGTTAGTGGATTTTAATCCCCAAAAAACTAAATGTATGCTATTCTCAATAAATCAGGGAAATATTAAACCTCAAATACTTTTCAACAATGAGGATGTTGAATTTGTAAAAAATCATAAACATTTGGGTGTTACGTTTTCATCGAATTGTAAATGGCATTGTCACATTCAAAATATATTAAAAAGCACATCTGGTCAACTGTCTATGCTACGTAAATTCAAAATTAAACTTAACAGGGAAAATCTCGAAAAAATATATTTTACTTATATAAGGCCATTATTAGAGTATGCGTGTGAACTGTGGGATGGTTGTACTATTTTGGATTTAAATAAAATTGAACAAATACAACACGAAGCTGTTATAATTGTTACTGGGTTGCCAAAATTTGCAAGCATAGAATCCCTATATTTTGAAACTGGATGGGAACCCCTCCATTCTCGTAGACATAGTAGAAAATTAAACTTGTTTTACAAAATACGTAATAATGATAGTCCATTATATTTACATGACTATTTACTGCCTTTTATACGAGAGGAAAATGAATTAAATTTGCGCAACCAAACCGAATTTAGAAATCCCTTCACTAGATTACAATTATTCGCAAACTCCTTTTTCCCTTCTACTATTAAATCATGGAATAAATTAAGTCCACAATTAAGAAATGCCCCTACTCTAAATAGATTCAAACAAGCAACTAAAAATCATACAATAAAATCCCCAAATTTACAATACTGGATGTAGAATATTAAATATAATTCACACTAGACTGAGACATAGATCCAGTAGCTTGAATGCTGATCTGTTTCGTGTGCATTTGGCTAATGATCCAGGCTGTATATGTGATAGTGCATTTGAAGATGCAATTCATTTTATATTAGAATGTTGTCTTTACAACGAAGCAAGAGAAGAATTGAAATTAAGACTAGTTTTTCTTCATGAACTAAAAATTGAAGTCCTACTTTTTGGCGATGACACCTTAACTGAGATGCAAAATCTACAAATTTTCAAATCTGTTCAACTTTACATCAAACGAACAAAACGTTTTACCCATTTATGATCACAACCCCCTCCCCCTCCAATATGTTTTTTTTAATTAATCTATCAATTCCATCTCAGATACAAGTAAGGTAAAACATGCTTATATTATATAATTTCATGCTTTTTGTTTTGTATTTTTTTTTTGTTGTATCTCCATTTTCTTCATTTTTCAAAGAATTTATTTATAATGTTGTATATGTATATTGTAATTTATTATTGCTGACGCATGTACTATTGTAATTATTTATTATGTGGAGATCTAGAGGACCCTTGTAAATTGGTATAATTTGTGTCCAATCCAATTGTTAAAATATTTAGCAATAAAATATGTTTGATCTAAAATCCATCTGTGACGGATTTCTAATTATGCAATACATAGTTTTGTTTGAAATGTTGGCTGTGTACATTGTGAATTGATTACAAGTGACATATAACATAACATTTTTCTGTTAATAATAATTCCGGCGTCCATCACGTTTTGTTTTTATTATTTTGCCTTATACTTGAGAGTATAGATAATACTCACCACTATTTTTACCTTTAAGACTGTTATTATCTAAGATTGATATACAACAAACAATGCATAGATAACAACGATACTATTAGTAAATATTCACCACTATTTTTACTTTTAAAATTGTTAATAGAGGATGATAGACAGTTTAAATAAAACAAAATAAATACACATTTCATAGGTATTATCTAACACAGTATTTATTGTCCATTATTTGTTCCTAACGTCAAGAGAACAATATTTCAACTATGCCCAGGTAAACAAAGCCAAGCGCAGATAACGTCAAGAGAACAATATTTCAGCTATGCCCAGGTAAACAAAGCCAAGCGCAGATAACGTCAAGAGATAAATATTTCAACTATGCCCAGGTAAACAAAGCCAAGCGCAGATAACGTCAAGAGATCAACATTTCAGCTATGCCCAGGTAAACAAAGCCAAGCGCAGATAACGTCAAGAGATCAATATTTCAGCTATGCCCAGGTAAACAAAGCCAAGCGCAGATAACGTCAAGAGATCAATATTTTAGCTATGCCCAGGTAAACAAAGCCAAGCGCAGATAACGTCAAGAGATCAATATTTTAGCTATGCCCAGGTAAACAAAGTCAAGCGCAGATAACGTCAAGAGATTAATATTTCAGCTATGCCCAGGTAAACAAAGCCAAGCGCAGATAACGTCAAGAGATCAATATTTCAGCTATGCCCAGGTAAACAAAGCCAAGCGCAGATAACGTTAAGAGAACAATATTTCAGCTATGCCCAGGTAAACAAAGCCAAGCGCAGATAAGTGGAACCTATAGGGCTGTAATACTACAAGGAAGTTGATGTGTGGTATGAGACTACACGTGTTTTTATAAAGAGTAATCGGTTTACTTGTCTTTTGTGCAATTTCTCTCTCAATCTATACTTGCTCAAAATTTCTTTTATTTTGTGAAATACACCATCAATGTTTGCTTATGTGATAAAAATACAAACGTAGATTGTATAGGGATGACGCGGCCCTGAATATATTTCGTCGGTAATAGATAATACAGTCCATAGTCAAAAGATTGGAAAGCTAAATAGTTTAAAAGCATTTGGAGACAAGTAAACAAATGGCTTAAATAGGATAGCTAACATCAGCAAAGGTTACATTTACACAAGAAAGATTAACGTTAAGTTTGATAAATCACAACGTGAAGGATATGTAAATTTTTAACATGAATGTATCTAATAAACAATGTCACATTATTGTCAGTGCCAAAACATTGACTACTGGGAGGGTGATACCATCAGGGACTAATATTCCACTTGTAGAGGTTTCAACTCAGTGATAGTAATAAAAACGTAGACATCGAATATAGAACACACTATGGGTTTTTGGAATAACCATCATCAGGTACACTCATAGTAAAAAGATTGGAAATACAAAAAAATAACAATTCTTTTGGAGCAAGTAAAATAAAATACCTAAACAGGATAGTCAAAATCGGCTAACGTTACCTTTGCCCGAAAGAGGTCGACATTAATTTTAATAAATAAACACTATTTAGGAACTGTAAAATTCAAATATGAATACAGCTGTATATGTAATAACCCATGTCAGTGCCTAAACTCGGACTACTGACGGATGATACTATCGGGGACTAATAGTAAAAATAATCTATTTATCTGACAGAAAAAAAGTCTAGGTTATCAAGTACTAGTAATTGTTATTGTAGATAGCAGAATATATCTTTAGTTTATCTGACACCTTTATTTCGGTATTAATTGCAACAACTGAAGGACAAAAGGTTTTATCGCCGTTTTACATCACGTTTAAAAAAAAAACCCTGACATAAATATCCTAAATACGACCGGTACCACACAGCTAATCATGGTCCTACTACTCTCCACTCATTATGAAGTGAATGGGGAGTAATTGGAGCGTTGTCAGCTCAGAGTTACAGACGATGCTCGCATATCTGCATATGCACAAACAATTGAGTTAGGGTTAAGGTTATCGTTTTTAACGTCACTTTCAACAATATCGTGGCGGCCAGTTTTGCTTAATGAAGGAAACTACAGTACAAAAGACCCACCTGCCATTTGTCACAACTGAAGGTGCATAATTTCTAAGTATTGTTTAAAAGCATTGAGTCAAATAACTGATAATAGCAAGATGCAGAGATAAATCTTCAGTGGAGGTCAATTAAAATCAATTTTTTTTTTCATGAATGGTACCCCCCGCGGAAAACGCCAGAATATAGTAATAGAACCTCGTCTTGTGGTTCGAAGCCTTTAAAGGGAGAATATATATAATCCACTCATTGTGTTGGATGAATCAAATCTGAACTCATTATAAAGACAGTATATTTTATGAATGCCTCGTTTTTGCTTGCATATGAAAAAAGATAATGAGTAATGGCTTCTGCTTGTTTCAATGTAAACGTTCTCCGTCCCTATCCATGGCATCCTCTTTTTTACCCCCGTGACAACCAAAACTACCCATCTAATCAAAGTCACATATGTTTATCTATGATTTACGGTTAGTAGACTTGTTTTTGCCATGAATGAGAATATGCTCACCAAACGTTAAATAACATCATTGACCTCTACCCGTTTAAACATTCATCATGTGATGAAGTTTTTTTTTATTGGTATCAGTTTACATCCTCAACGACATTTACGCAAGCCTAAGTAAATGAAAGCTGATATCAATAAAAGTCATCTCATTTTTTATATCTATTATACAAATGTAGGTGTATATATACAATGTATATATTTAGTCGTACAAAACGTTTCATGTTGCAATAAGTTATAGAGAAGTACAAAGTCAAGAAACAATGTTTACATATTAAATTTGAAATTCTAATCTGGATTACACACACCTTTATTTATCTCTTTTATTAGCTTACACAGTTTTTTTTTTTTTTTTTTTGCTTTTTGAAGTCATTATTTGTTTTAATTTAATTATGTTCGGGTTCTGTATGTATTTCTGTTTTATTTGACATACATGTAATAAAAATCATTAGTGTACTAATTACCGCTTAGTTACACAAACTACAATGATACGATGACACTTCAATAAATAAATAAATAAATAAATAAATAAATAAATAAATAAATAAATAAAGATCGGTTGTGTCTGTATTTATTTATATGGGGAATCTGTTTAGTCCAAATACTATGTCACTTCTTTCACATACGTAATAATAATAATAAAAAGTAATACTATGTCACTGCTTTCACAATACGTAATAACAATAATAATAAAAAGAACAACAAAAGACAAAATCACAATGACATTAGTAGATATGACGTATATCTACTGTAAGAAATAATGTGTTAATCATAGAAAAAAGTAACAATGGCAATGACGGGAAGGAACCGACGTTTGGTCAGTTATTACACAATGTACTAATAAGTGTTAAAACTAGCATTGAATAGATGTCAGATTATATCTAATATTACGATTGATTTGTTAATTAACACCATTAATTATTAGAATTAATTAATACACCTGTTATGTACCAGATTCCACAAATGCATTTATATATTTTTTTACGACAACCGTAAGTGTACAAGGGAGTGATTTCTCTCTCTCCCTCTCTCTCTTTCTCTCGCAGAAATAGCAAATATGAGCGGAAATGTAACCGTAGTGAACGATATAAATCACGAACAACCCGGATCAATTTTAATAGGAATACTGTACATGTTTGTTACGATTACAGTTTTGGTGAACATTCCATCTGTTGTTATTGTAATAAGTTCATTATTTCAGAAAACAAAGATCAAGAATATCCATGTGTTGAGTTTGAGTATAACGGATGCTCTGTTTGGCCTGTGTGGCTTCCTCGTTATTGACACGCATGACAGGACTGACATTTCCTTCTATAATTGCGTTATTCGGTTTTACGTCATAAGCGTTTCATACGTGGCATCGAGTACACATATTCTAGGAATTTGTATTGACAGAGTTTGTGCAATTTGTTTCAATATTGAAATTTTCAAAGTCAACAGAAAAGCGGTTGCCATGATAACAATAGCTGCGTCCTGGATGTTTGCCTTTGCGTCGATGATTATAGTATATTTACAAATCAATGATAATGGTAATAAAATATGTTCTCTTACTCGGATATTTCCTAAGAGTAATCCAATCACTGCTGTCATCTTGGCTACCATCCAACTAGGAATTATAATCAGCACGTTTGTTTTACTGTGGCATCTAGTCCAACACCACAAACAGATGAAGAGACTTCAAGTAAGGAATATTAGTAAAAATGATATACGTATATGTGTAACTATTGCAGCTATCGTTGTCATGTGTACATTGTTCAACACACCATGGAATGTGGTGCTTTTTTATGGACCACTCGTTGAATGGCCTCGACGATCACTACGCAACTCTCTATTCATATTATCTGGATTTAATTCTGTGCTAAACCCAATTATTTACATTTTTAGGATTAAAGAATATAGAAAACTTATCAGAAACAGTATATGTTCACTCCGTTGCAGTAAAACAAAAGTTTCTCCGGATTCACCAGACCTTAAACAATAACACAAAAAATTGGCGTGTTGACATTAACATGTAAATGACTTATAATCGTATTTGATTAGTAGGCGTGTACATGTTTTGTTTTGCTGATACACACAAAAGGTGCTAAGCGTGGAACTAAATTCCGTTTCTTCAGTGTATGGGATATTTACTTGGAACCAAATGCGTTTCTTCGATGTGCGGGATATTTTATCATTAATTCGAAAGCCACACTATGCTGCTATTTTTCATTGTTGATGTTGTTTGTTTGTTTGTTTGTTTGTATCTGATAGTTCTCTGTCATTCAATAGCAATACATGCATTAATTGTTCTTGATTAAAAGGAAGTTTTAGTAGTGATGGTCAACAGTTCTACCAATATCAACCAAACAAACAATCACCTCTGACCTCAACTCATTGAACGGTTATGACGTCGTCACACTATCATGTTTGTATTTATATAATAATGTGGTCTTGTCCAGGTAATATGCCAAAATATTTCCCAGGCTTGAGAGACATTACCCTCCACCGAGTAATATGCCAAAATATTGCCCAGGTCTGAGAGACATATTACCCTCCCTCGAGGATAATATATCTCTCAGACCTGGGCAATATTTTTGCATATTACCTGGACAAGACCACATTAATATCATTATTATACCTAGTATCTAATTGTCCAGGTAATATGCCAAAATATTACAGTACCAAATATCACTACAGAAACTTGCACGAAGTATAATAATGGATAATATTTAACAATCAACTGTTCAATCTATTGTTTCAGATGTTGTGAAAGCAACATACATCAAAAGGAGAAAGGGGGTTTTAAAACAACTATTGGAACCAATGATTGAACAATAATTAAAAAAAATATCCATTATTTCACAGACATTGATGCCTTTCAGTATGCACATCTTTTCATGAAAACAATTACTTTTAAATTATATGTACATGTAATTCTTCAATAATATGTTTCATGTTCGTGTACCAATCTTCTTATTCCTAACAAAAATGTAACAGTAGAAGGGGGGAGCTTGTTGTTTTTGTTTGTTTGTTTGTTTGTTTGTTTGTTTTTCTTCTTTTGCATGTTGTATTATTTGTATATGTAAATAAACCTCGAATAGTTTATATAGAGAATCACGAATAAAACCTTAGAAGACGAAATGGCCCCAAAAATATAAATGTCAAACGCTAACAACGAAATAAAACATACACATACATATGTTAAATGTGTCAAATCATGCACCGGAGATAGTTAAATGTAAATGTGCGTACAGCGGAAATCACAAACAGGTGGTGGTGTATGGTATATGGCCACTTTCAACAATATTTCAGCTATATTGTGGCGGTCAGTTTTATTGGTCAGGGAAACCGGGGGACCCGGAGAAAACCACCGACCTGTCGCAAGTCACTGACAATTGTTATCACATAATAGAAAAAAAAATGTTGAAACAGCCAACATTCAAACGTGAAGAAGGATGTTTCAGAAATATAGGAGCTGAGGTGTATTCTCATTTAGACTGGAAATTCACGAAATCCCAGGACACAACAACCAAGGATATTACCCCATTATACACTACATTTTTCTAGTTCGTTATAAGAGATCTCTGCATCTACCATGACGTAAGTCTCAAATATTTAAAATTTTCTAAATGACAGAAATAAGATAAAAATCCATCAAAATACATACTCTACAGAAAGTATGCTATAATAGAACTAGTTGTGCATCAACATATTGGAAAAGAGTGTTGGAATCATAGCCTAGTTTTATCAAGGGGTTTTTATTCATTTAATTTAATTTACAATCACTTCATGAAAATTAAAACAAAAGTTTTAGTAGAAAAGATATGAATGTAAATGACCACGAGAAGCAATTTAGTATTGCACTTTCGGATACAAATACTTTGCATCAGGGTTTTTTTTTCATCTGATTTTTTCTAATGGATATTTTGGTTTGTATCCTTTATTTCATATTAATTTTCTTTCAATCAGTTTTTTCCCAATTGTTAACAAGTTTCCATTACTGACAACAGAGTGTTAATTAGCAACAGAAGAGATGTCATGATTATCTAATTTATTATTTATAATTTACCATTGGTCATTTTTAGTCCTTTCTCAGTTTGAGGAGTTTTATCAAATTATTATTCTGAGTGACATGTTTTAACAACACTTTGTTAGTACATACATGAACGGCTTTAATTAAATAATTCCCAGTGACTAATAATAGAAATTTTCATTTCTTTTAATAATAAGTTTTTGTCAAATAAGTCATATTTCTAAAATTAAAATATTGCAAATAGATATTTCTCAACAATCAAAGTTGTGATATTTAGAAATTTCAAACTGAATATAAAAACATGCCTCTATGATTCAATTAGCAAACTAGTCTAACAGGTAAACAAATGAAAACATATAGATAAAAACAATTACTGTAAGTTATACGTTGCTTCTGTGATGTTTCTTAAATGCCTGCAAAATTACACACGTCTAAGCAATCTTTCCGTTGGTGTTGGATCGTAAAACGATACCACCACATTTTGTGCCTGTCCCAAACCAGGACCTGTATTTCCAACGATTTTTGTGTTCAGTGAATTGTTTGTTTTGTTAATATTGGTGGAATTGTTCACTATCACAGTTTGAACATTTTTTCTATAAGGAAAAGCATCATTATGATTATTATACACGTCTAAAAGGTGTATAGCAACACTTGCAAGGACTCAATTCCCGAGTCAATTCGTCATAAGGCAAATAATTGTATCTGTTTACAACACCAACACCAAGAGAGGGTATACATACACCCACATGCTGTAAACCATGACCACATGAATAACGGACAGCACTTTACACAGCATAGTACAGCTAAAGCAAGTCACCAAGGATCTCCTCCTCTACTACTACTAGTGTGCCTTAAACTTATTACATACCATTTTTATATAATGATACATTGTACATGTATAATTCACTTACTATATTAATCCTTTCTTTAACTAGAGGGGCCGTTGTGGTCGTATGGTAGTTGGATTTACAACTACCGGTGCCATCAGTGCATATTACCTCTAAAGTTGTGAGTTCGAATCCCAGTCATGGCGAGGTATACACGATACAACATTATGTGACAAAGTTTGTTAGTAACTTTCGACAGGTCGGTGGTTTTATCCGGGTACTCTGGTTTCCTCCACCAATAAAACTGACCGATATATTATTGAAAGTGGCATTTAACACCATAACCTTCTCTTTTAGCTACTGTTCTTGATTGCTTCGATGTTTTCAATCGTGTTATACGTAAAGGAAAATTATATATAGCAAAGGAAGCTGATAGAAATATTAAAGGTTTACATGAAATATGAATAAATCAGATACCCACAATAAAAAGGTTTTTAAAGTAAAGCAAAAAGGTCTTTCATCTGGAACGATGGAGAAATACCACATGTTTAAACCGGTATGGAAATAACCCATAGACACAATTCTAATATCTAATATCTAAGCTCGAATAATTTTCTTCTTCCAAATAAAGCACTATACTCTAAGGATATAGTGGTGTGTGCGATATGTACATTGCCAATTTATTTTAAAAGTATAATAAACAAAAATAAACCAAGCAAAACTAACTAGTTACATATACATGTATGTACAGTGGCTTTCTATATGTAGTTAAAGGTGGGTTGGGAATCCTTCAAATGTTAATGTAGAGATACCACTTTTTGAAGAATTCTAGGTTAGGTGAAAGAGCAAATTTTGAGCAGAGACGTTATAGTTAAGCTTAGAGTAAGCAACCATTGCCTATTGGTTGAACAAGAAATATGCTGAAAGATATGTATGAAAACAAACTTTGCTTATCATGCATCTATTAGAAGATGGAGAACATTTTCTATTAGAATGCTAAAACAATTTGGTATGAAGTAATTATGTTATAAAAGCTAAAACTGTGGGTAGTTCCTTTAATTTTGATATTATGACAGAAAATGGGGGGAAAATACCACCATAGGTCTCTTCATCAACACTATAAACAAGTGGAAAATACAGGTTCTTTAATAAAAAAAAAACACAAAAAAACAGTCGTTGGAACTGAGTACATGAACCTTTGCACTTGATTAATATGCATAATTGTTTTGTTTTTGTTTTATTTTTTAATTAAAGCATTGTATATATGTTCTGTTACGCATACTTATTGATTAAAAGATGGCAATAACGTTTGATTTGATTTCTAATAATGAACTGTTCCAAACAATTAAGTTTTGTCGCCTTCATGACTTAATTATGCGTTTCGAAGTATCTGTGTCACAAATGAATATGAATATATTCCGCTTGTCGTAAGCATGATTATGTTCATGTTTTCATTTTCACGACTGCAACTCATTTTTCATCTGTGGTTACGGTAGCTTTGCAGAATATTCCGGTACTGCAACGATAAAAAAAACATCTCCATTTTTTAATTTTTAAAGAATAACTTTTCTGCAGGAATATCCATCGTATATTATAGATTTCCTACCACGGTTTGTCTCTGTATGTATAATATCCATGATGCAAGGCTTTCCAACTGCTCGCACCTACTGAACTGAGAACCTTTGTTAAAACTCTTTGAACTTGAATGTTTTAAATTTGATATGAGCGAATACTCACCAACTACTTACCACTGAATAGTGTAAAACAAAAGAGGCTCACCTGGGTTAAGGTAAGCTATTAATGACAGTACAGGGTAATTTAATCAATTGGCGGAAAAAATATATCATTTACTGGCAGAAAAGAGTAACAGGACCAGGGCACGAAATTAACGCTGGTCCGCTAGCCCGAGGCTAGTAAAATCAGCGTCGCGCTAGAAGAACTCTCTTAGAATCTAGTCCGATGGGCTAGTTAAAATTTCCAATTGTCAATTATTGTTTCCACTTCATTAATTTTAATGACATAATTGAAAATCATAATTAGTTATTCATATTACTGTGTTTGTTTACGCTGTACACAATTTACCTGTGGGGAATTCCCTCGATAGCAATTAGATCCTAGAATTGATCAAAATAATAGATAATCCGGGTAGCATAGTGAGCGTTCTTAACAACATAATCTAAGGTTTAAGAAATGTGGCGACACATTACCGGCATAGAGCAACCAGCGAAACAAAATTAAATTAGATAATAATGAAAAATTGGAGAGAAAAAGGACGTATGATCAGGTCAAAAGAAAAAGAAAATTTCAAACAAGCTGGCAGAAAAAACCGCAACTGGTTAGTTCACAACAATGAAATAGACCGAATGACATGTTCAGTTTGCATACAATATGCTTCTTCCGATTTAGACAAAAAGGTCGTCTTTGTGACGGGGTCTTCCAACTTCAAGCTGGAATCTGTGATTTCCCATGAAACTTCAGAGCAGCATTCAAGTAATGACAATACTCTTCATTATATTTTTTTCTATCTCAAATAAAATAATTGTTATATAATTTTTAGTAATTGCCCCCATGATGGTCGGACTAGTAGAATAATTATCTGGAGGACTAGTTGATTTTTATATCTACTAGTCCTGCTGGCTGGTTGAAATTTTGCTTAAATTCTACCCCTGAACAGGAATATTCTAACATTTGCGGAAATGCTATACGGCGCAATACCGATGTTAACTTTTGAAAGTGCCTCTCAGGGAGATATCACTGGCTGACAGTGAGCTGTCAGTGAGATCCACCATCGACCATTTTACGCGCGATGCGTAACAACAAAATTATTAATAAATGATTATTTATTCATTATTTAGAATAG
>MJUT01053805.1:443673-467256 GCA_002080005.1 Gigantidas platifrons
TTTCACGATCAAAACTGTTATGTTATCATGTTGATTCTAAAATTTACGGATTTAAACTCGTCATTTTTGAAACAGTCAAGATAGCAAAAATGTAAAGTCCGTGAGAAAAACTAGCTGTACAGTAAATGATGTATAAAAAGCTAACCGTCATGCAGTAACGGGTCTTATTTTCAGTTTTTATTTGTATGAGTTAGTGTTTACATCGGTTTTGTGGTTTTGTTTTATATTTGTGCTTGTATTTGTTATTGACGATAACGATACACAGGCAGATGAAGCACATCTAATGTGTCCTAAAACACCAACCGAAAATAAAAGTTCAGTCGTTTATTAGATATTTATCGCAATAAAAGTGCGATCCCGAATTTGCAATCGGTAAGGCAACTACCAGGTCAAAGTTATTTTATTTCCTCTGTGTTACCCATCTTTTTCCTAGCTCGTATCTGTGTTGTTATTCTTGTTTTGTTTTGTGTTTGTTATGCGTCTTGTGTCCAATGTTACCTGTGTCTCTGGATTGTAAATTCGTCATTGCTCCTTCGGTTACCTCTAACTTTTAGTCTTACTATTACATGATATATATATAATATCATGTAACTATGGAAGCCGACTACAACAACCTATTATTAAAAGTTGTTTTACAGTCAATATATTGTAGATTGAAGCTAACCAAATGTCGTTTAAACCAGTTAATGTTTTATCCTATTTTGTGTCTTTGCGTTCTGAGTTCCCTGTTGTGATGTCAGATTAGAGTGGGAAATAGTTATGTAGAGTGTAGAGAAGTCGATCTTTTTAATGATATTGCAGGAGGAGTAGCTATTGTGGCATTAACTCTGAATCCCGGTTTTCACAGCTGCTTGAAGATATGTTAATGATATGGAAAGAGGTGTCATGGAGCATTTGGTATACCCTGCAATACAATGATGTGTGTAAGGACAATTGTGTAATCTAGGAATAAAGTAGAGTGACGGTAGATCCAGTTATTCCTCTTTGTTTGAAATTCCAATGGAACTAAAAACAGGCATGTGCTTCCGGGATTTCCTCTTTCGCAATTGTCATCGGGGTATATGTAGAGCTTGCCAAGTGAATTGTCAATGCATTATGCATTTATCAAGCAGTCTACGTAACGTGATTTACACACAAAATCAATATTGTTAGGGGCCTTGTCGGGAGAGACAATAACAGTCAAGTTATGCCAGTAAATGTTATAATGCAGTCAGTATCGTCTAGCTATGGAAACCAATTCAATATAGTACAACTAGGAAACAACTACAGCCATTTTATACCAGTAAATGTTGTAATACAGACAATATCGTGTATCTATGAAAACCAATTCAATATATTGCAGCTAGAAAACAACTACAGCCATTTCATACCAGTAAATGTTGTAATACAGACAATATCGTGTAACTATGGAAAGCAATTCAATATAGTGCAGCTAGAAAACAACTACAGCCATTTTATGCAAGTAAATGTTGTAATACAGATAATATCGTGTAACTATGGAAACCAATTCAATATATTGCAGCTAGACAACAACTACAGCCATTTTATACCAGTAAATGTTGTTATACAGAAAATATCGTGTAACTATAGAAACCAATTCAATATATTGCAGCTAGAAAACAACTACAGCCATTTTATACCAGTAACTGTTGCAATACGGACAATATTGTGGAACTATGGAAACCAGCCACAGCTAATGTAAAGTAAATATTTTAATTTGGCCATTGTCATGTACCTATGAAAAGTTATGTCGATTTCTCACTAGTTTACTACGAATATCGACATTTGCATGATCTTGGTTTCGTAGATGCTGAACTGCATGAACAAAATTATGATCGTTTACCTTGGAATCATGATGAATAGGTCTTCATCCATGAAACAGGAAGATAATGACTTAATGAAGATAGATATGAACTATGCACTACATCATTGAAATACTTTTGTTGTCAGTGAAATATAATAAGCATTCATCGATTCCCGCTTTCTAAGAATCTAGACCTACCATGGAGTTATTTATGATACTTTTAGCATTAACAAGGATGTTCATATTTAAAAAAAAAAGAAATATACAAGCCAAGTCATACTATTCTGGATATTTCAACTAATTCTCACTTATTCCTATAGAAACATTGCGTTTAGCATAGCCATTGGCTTACATATAATGCATGTGCTGTTGTTAAAAGAAGTGGGCATTAATGTTATAAGTTGTGAAGAGCAAGCAAAAATTGAAAAGATTTTAAAAAAAAATACAAAGTGTTGTTTGTGCTTATAAAGCAATACATTCAATATAAAGGATGATATTTTCTGCCGGACTGATTTTATAGTCAATGCTTAACTATAAATTAACTAAAACATAGAAATGTGCATATCAATGATTCGATTAATAGATAATTCCCTCGGTATAGCAGTTGGACGTTCTATTAATTTAAGCTGAAGAGGTAACGATTGCTTGATTGTTGGTTGCTTACAACTCAGAGGCAAATATCTCATTGGAACAAAACATGGTCAACTATTATATCAAAACACTAAATACAAAATAGGGAGAGATCAGCCAATTCGTACAATGCATATCGAGAGGAATCTGTGAATGTCTGTTTTATCATCTGTTTATATGAATGGAATCTGTGAATGTTTTCTTTAATCTGTGTATATGAATGTAATCTATGGATGTTTTCGTTATTCTTTCTTTATATGAATGGAATCTGTGAATGCTGTCCTTGTTGGTTGTTTAAATAATGGAATATTTGAATGTTTTCTTTATCGTTTGTTTAGATGAATGGAATCTGTGAATGTTTTAATTGATTTTATATGAATGGAATCTATGCACGTTTGTTATATCGTTTCCTTATATAAATGGAATATTCGAATGCTTTCTTCGCCGTTTATTTATACGAATGGAAAATGTGAATGCTTTCTTTGTCGTTTGCTTATATGAATGAAATCTGTGAATGTTTTATTGGTCTGAATGGAATCAGTGAATGTTTTATTGTTAGATTATATGAATAGAACGCATGTGAGTTTTCTTTCTCGTCTGTTTATATATATGTCGCTGGTGGTGATCTATATATTGTGCAAGGAGCGCTTGTAAAAAGTTTTGTTGCTTTTTTCCAAATACAGAACTGATATTTCTACCTGCTTCTGTCATTTTCATTTATTTTGCTACTTTGTTTTCGTTGTGTTATTTCATTATTTATATAGCAACTTAATGGGTTTTTTTTTCCTGGGCTATTGTTAATGTTCCTGTGATTGGTTTTATTATCGACTCAGCATGGTGATTTAGAAAAACCAGAAATGTATTTGACTTACTTAACATACGGATATAATTACAAATATAGTTGTGGCTTTTACGTTTGCGTAAACAATATTATATTTATCACAAATTACAAGATTCAGTTATTCGTAACTAACACTTCACAAAATAAAAGTCAGGCAAAACATGGCAAAATTCGAGGATTGCTATATGATTTAAATACGTCATATAATTTCTGTACTTATTCTCAATGTTACAAAATGGATAAAGTGAAGGCAAATAATATATTCGCATCCTGAGCTCTTACAACCAGGCTCAAGCTAGCGACCAATTTCTAGCGACCAATAAGCTAGCGACCAATAAAGCGATATGACTCGAAAGCCAAAAAATTAATAAGAGTAAAATGTACTTTTAAAGATTTCTAGAGACCAATAACAAATATATTACTGTAAACGCATATTCAACACAGCGAATCGACATCGGGGCATACAGGAAATATTTCTAGAGCCCGCCCACACAATACAAAGTTAACATTTGATACCCGACAGTGCCGAATCCCACACATGCACTCAGGTGAGTGAAAGACCCGGGTAATACATTTTTACGTTTTATTTCACATGTTCTCTCGAACATAAAATATTTCTTTTTTTTAATGGACTAAATAACGAAGAAATCAACTCCTAACCATCTTTCAGTCAGTATTCCTTTTTGCCAGTTTGTAGCCCTGTAACGTGCCATCAAAGACCACCCCTGACCAGCTGTCGCTCGGTATTCATTGTTTCAAGAGCTTGCTATCAACGATCATTGTTAAACAGCTGTTACTCAATATTCCTTGTTTTAAGTTTGTTGCACTTCAACGTCCTATAACTGATCACTACTAACAAACTGTTACTAAGTATTCTAATACAATTATAATGTAACGCGTATTTTCATTGGCTATTGAGAGCCGTCAAATAGGCAGTTGACATGCCTGAAGGAATGCTATATTCCTACGCCGAATGCACTTGTTTGTAAACAATGTGGCTGACCCTGATATTTCCGACTACGAATTTGACGCTGACGACCTATTTAGGAGATAACTGTATTGTATTTGAAAATTTCACGGCATCAATTGGAGATTTGATTGTCGCAAATCGAGTTTACTGTCCATTATAATGCAATGATGAACATAAAAAATGTATTCTTGCATATCCCTGGGTCTAAAAATCACAAAAGTTAAAATTCCGGGAAATATGGTTGAACGACTTTGGCACATAAACAACGTGACGTCATATGAAGACTTCCAGTTTAAAATGTAAAGATCAGACGTCATTTGGCTTCGTGTACGCTCCAATTTAGATATAATTTAACTAAAATAACTTTTCAAGGTAGGCATTTTAATTATTTTTGTGTGTATTGTTGTACATATTATGACAAGTAGGATTTCACGTTTTCAAAATGTCGGGTCCTTAAACAACTACATTACTATTTTTTTAGCTAAGGAATTTGAAAAGTGCATATATTTCGTCATTTATTTGTATGTTTTCAAACTAGTGTGCAAACGTTGGGAGAATTTCATCAAAATAGGAATAACAGTCCTGTATTTGAAGAGTTGCTGGTGTCAATTGTGGATTTGACAGTCGCAAATATCCGTTTTAATGGTTCCGAGTCGCTAGTAAATCTGCATTTTCGACCGTCAAATCCACAATTGACACCTCCAACTCATCAAATACAGTACTTAATTCCTTGTTTCAAGTTTGTTGCACTTCCACTTGCGATCAACGATCACTCCTGACAGGCTGTTACTCAGTATTCCTTGTTTCAAGCTTGTTGCCTTTCAAATTGCCATTTATGATCACTTCTAACCAGCTGTTACTCAATATTCCTTGTTTCAAGTCTGTTGTCCTGTTACGATGCACTCCAATAGCTGTCGCAATGAATGTACGTATATACTACTGATTAAAAGGTAAACTCTGCAGCAAGTTGCAATGATAATTTTATTTCTAATTAGGCAGATTTTACTGTATATTTCTACCGGATGTAATTGGTACTTACAACGTCTGTTCCCTTATTCAGATCTGCTCCTTTTGCTATTAACAACTCAAGCACCTCAGCATGTCCATGAAATGCCGCACAGCAAAGTGGGGTCTCTCCCTGTAGATTAAAAACACATATATATTTACAGGTGCACTTGCATATAGTTGTGCCGATATACTCGATTACCTATATTAGAGGACATATGATGACATATGATACAATTTATGACTTCTTTGTTGTTTCTGTTTTATTTATTTCTATATATCTCGTAAGTACTAAATATGATTACTATATATCAAACTATTGTGTAAAATTGTATTTGATAAATATATCACATTGATCTAAAATGTATGTATATTATATACTAACAAGTATTAATAACTATATATCTTACTACCATTAACGAGACCGGGATCATGTATCGGTACTGTTTAGATTTTATAATTTTTTTTTAAAGATTTCAATAAAACTTTGCTAAATTGAAAAAAAAAATCATTATAGAATTATAGACATTTATTAATTTTATATCTAATTATGTATTTCTAATGAAAGCATCACCATTTTGAATTTATTATGATGTCATGAAATTTGGCAGATGTACAGTGTAAAATGTAATTTGGTGGATATGAAATATAATTGATTACGGTATGAAAAGATGCAATGTATGAAGAGTTTGAAGATACCATAGGAGGTAATCAGAAGTTATAAATTGAATCGTCAGTTAGTGATTGTACTCAGTGAGCCATTTCTCAGCTATATCATGATTATGTCTTCTTTGTACTAGAACAATACGCTTATGTGGATCGTAAATTAAAAACAAATGATAACTTATTCATCAATCAAAGAAGAACAGACAAACAATAGGCAAATATAAAATACGAAAACTTAACCAATGGGCAGAGTCCACAAAACACTACATAAACACTATAGTTTGAGCAACACGAACTCCACTAAAGCATGGGACTGAACTGTATATAGCGCTTAATTGTTTCACGATCAAAACTGTTATGTTATCATGTTGATTCTAGAATTTACGGATTTAAACTCGTCATTTTTTAAAAAGTCAAGATAGCAAAAATGTAAAGTCCGTGAGAAAAACTAGCTGTACAGAAAATGACGTATAAAAAGCTAACCCTCATGCAGTAACAGGTCTTATTATCGGTTTTTATTTGTATGAGTTAGTGTTTACATCGGTTTTGTGGTTTTGTTTTATATTTGTGTTTGTATTTGTTATTGACGATAACGATATACAGGCAGATGAAGCACCTCTAATCTGTCCTAAAACACCAACCGAAAATAAAACTCCAGCAGCTTATTTGATATTTTTCTCAGTAAAAGTGCGATCCCTTATTTTCTATAGGTAAGGCAACTACCAGGTCAAAGTTATTTTATGTCCTCTGTGTTACCCATCTTTTTTCTAGCTCGTATCTGTGTTGTTATTCTTGTTTTGTTTTGTGTTCGTTATGCGTCTTGTGTCCAATGTTACCTGTGTCTCTGGATTGTCAATTCGTCATTGTTCCTACGGTTATCTCTAACTTTTAGTCTTACTATTACATGATATATACATAATATCATGTAACTATGGAAGCCGACTACAACAATCTATTAATAAAAGTTGTTTTACAGTCAATATATTGTAGATTGAAGACAACCAAATGTCATTTAAACCAGTAAATGTGTTATCCTATTTTGTGTCTTTGCGTTCTGAGTTCCGTGTTGTGATGTCAGCTTAGAGTGGGAAATAGTTATGTAGAGGGTAGAGAAGTCGATCTTTTTAATGATATTGCAGGCGGAGTAGCTATTGTGGCATTAACTCTGAATCCCGGTTTTCACAGTTGCTTGAAGATATGTTAATGATATGGAAAGAGGTGTCGTGGAGCATTTGGTATACCCTGCAATACAATGTTGTGTGTAAGGACCATTGTGTAATCTAGGAATCAAGTAGAGTGACGGTAGATCCAGTTATTCCTCTTTGTTTGAAATTCCAACGGAACAAAAAACAAGCATGTGCTTGTCCGGGATTTCCTCTTTCGCAATTGTCATCGGGGTATATGTAGTGTTTGCCAAGTGAATTGTCAATGCATAATTCATTTATCAAGCAGTCTACGTAACGTGATTTACACACAAAATTAATATTGTTAGGGGCCTTGTCGGGAGAGACAATAACAGTCAAGTTATGCCAGTAAATGTTATAATGCAGTCAGTATCGTCTAGCTATGGAAACCAATTCAATATAGTACAACTAGGAAACAACTACAGCCATTGTACACCAGTAAATGTTGTAATACAGACAATATCGTGTATCTATGGAAAACAATTCAATATAGTGCAGCTAGAAAACTACTACAGCCATGCTATACAACTAAAGGCTGTAATACAGACAATATCATGTAACTCTGGAAACCAATTCAATATATTGCAGCTAGGAAACAACTACAGCCATGTTATACAAGTAAATGCTGTAATACAGACAATATCATGTAACTCTGGAAACCAATTCAATATATTGCAGCTAGAAAACAACTACATCCATTTCATTCCAGTAAATGTTGTAATACAGACAATATCGTGTAACTATGGAAAACAATTCAATATATTGCAGCTATGAAACAACTACAGCCATGTTATACCAGTAAATGGTGTAATACAGTTAATATTGTGTAACTATGGGAACCAAGTCAATATAGTGCCGCTAGAAAACAACTACAGGCATTTTATGGAAGTAAATGTTGTAATACCGAAAATATCGTGTAACTCTGGAAACCAATTCAATATATTGCAGCTAGAAAACAACTACAGCAATTTTATACCACTAACTGTTGTAATACAGACAATATTGTGTAACTATGGAAACCAGCCACAACTAATGTAAAGTAAATATTTTAATTTGGCCATTGTCATCTACCTATGACAAGTTATGTCGATTTCTTACTAGTTTACTACGAATATCGACATTTGCATGATCTTGGTTTCGTAGATGCTGAACTGCATCAACAAAATTATGATCGTTTACTTTGGAATCTTCATCCATGAAACAGGAAGATAATTACTTAATGAAGATAGATAGGAACTATGCACTGCATCATTAAAATACTGTTGTTGTCAGTGAAATATAATAAGCATTCATCGATTCCCGCTTTCTAAGAATCTAGACCTACCATGGAGTTATTTATGATACTTTTAACATTAACAAGGAAGTTCATATTTAAAACCAAAAAAATACAAGCCAAGTCATACTATTCTGGATATTTCAACTAATTCTAACTTATTGCTATAGAAGCATTGCGTTTAGCATAGCCATTGGCTTACATATAATGCATGTACTGTTGTTAAAAGAAGTGGGCATTAATGTTATAAGTTGTGAAGAGCAAGCAAAAATTGAAAAGATTTAAAAAATACAAAGTGTTTTTGGTGCATATAAAGCAATACATTCAATATAAAGTATGATATTTTCTGCCGGACTAATCTTATAGTCAATGCTTAGCTATAAATTAACTAAAACCTAGAAATATGCATGTGAACAATTACACTAAATACAAAATAGGGAGAGATCGGCCAATTCGTACAATGCATATCGAGAGGAATCTGTGAATGTTTTCTTTATCGTTTGTTAAGATGAATGGAATCTGTGAATGTTTTAATTGATTTTATATGAATGGAATCTATGCACGTTTATTATATCGTTTCTTTATATAAATGGAATCTTCGAATGCTTTCTTCGCCGTTTATTTATACGAATGGAAAATGTGAATGCTTTCTTTGTCGTTTGCTTATATGAATGGAATCTGTGAATGTTTTATTGGTCTGAATGGAATCAGTGAATGTTTTTATTGTTAGATTATATGAATAGAACGCATGTGGGTTTTCTTTCTCGTCTGTTTATATATATGTCGCTGGTGGTGATCTATATATTGTGCAAGGGGTGCTTGTAAAAAGTTTTGTTGCTTTTTCCAAATACAGATCTGATATTTCTACCTGCTTCTGTCATTTTCATTTATTTTGCTACTTTTGTTTTCGTTGTGTTATTTCATTATTTATATAGCAACTTAATGAGGTTTTTTTTCAAGAGCAATTGTTAATGCTCCTGTGATTGGTTTTATTATCGACTCAGCATGGTGATTTAGAAAAACCAGAAATGTATATGACTTACTTAACATACGGATATAATTATAAATATAGTTGTGGCTTTTACGTTTGCGTAAACAATATTATATTTACCACAAATTACAAGATTCAGTTATTCGTAACTAACACTTCACAAAATAAAAGTCAGGCAAAACATGGCAAAATTCGAGGATTGCTATATGATTTAAATACGTCATATATTTTCTGTACTTATTCTCAATGTTACAAAATGGATAAAGTGAAGGCAATTAATATATCCGCATCCTGGGCTCTTACAACCAGGCTCAAGCTATCGTCCAATTTCTAGCGACCAATAAGCTAGCGACCAATAAGGCGATATGTCTCGAAAGCCAAAAAATTAATAAGAGTAAAATGTACTTTTAAAGATTTCTAGAGACCAATAACAAATATATTACTGTAAATACATATTCAACACAGTGAATCGACATCGGGGCATACAGGAAATATTTCTAGAGCCCGCCCACACAATACAAAGTTAACATTTGACACCCGACAGTGCCGAATCCCACACATGCACTCAGGTGAGTGAAATACCCGGGTGATACATTTTTACGTTTTATTTCACATGTTCTCTCGAACATAAAATATTTCTTTTTTTTACTGGACTAAATAACGAAGAAATCAACTCCTAACCATCTTTCAGTCAGTATTTCTTTTTGCCAGTTTGTAGCCCTGTAACGTGCCATCAAAGACCACCCCTGACCAGCTGTCGCTCGGTATTCATTGTTTCAAGAGCTTGCTATCAACGATCATTGTTAAACAGCTGTTACTCAATATTCCTTGTTTTAAGTTTGTTGCACTTCAACCTCCTATAACTGATCACAACTAACACACTTTTACTAAGTATTCTAATACAATTATAATGTAACGCGTATTTTCATTGGCTATTGAGAGCCGTCAAATATGCAGTCGACATGCCTGAAGGAATGCTATATTCCTACGCCGAATGCGCATGTTTGTAAACAATGTGGCTGACCCTGATATTTCCGACTACGAATTTGACGCTGACGACCTATTTAGGAGATAACTGTATTGTATTTGAAAATTTCACGGCATCAATTGGAGATTTGATTGTCGCAGATCGAGTTTACTGTCCATTCTAATGCAATACTGAACATAAAAATGTATTCTTGCATATCCTTGGGTCTAAAAATCACAAAAGTTAAAATTCCGGGAAATATTGTGGAACGACTTTGGCACATAAACAACGTGACGTCATATGAAGACTTCCAGTATAAAATGTAAAGATCAGACGTCATTTGGCTTCGTGTACGCTCCAATTTAGATAGAATTTAACTAAAATAACTTTTCAAGGTAGGCATTTTAATTATTTTTTTGTGTATTGTTGTACATATGACATGTAGGATTTCACGTTTTCAAAATGGCGGGTCCTTAAACAACTACATTACTATTTGTTTAGCGGAAGGAATTTGAAAAGTGCATATATTTCGTCATTTATTTGTATGTTTTCAAACTAGTGTGGACACGTTGGGAGAATTTCATAAGAATAGGAATAACAGTCCTGTATTTGAAGAGTTGCTGGTGTCAATTGTGGATTTGACAGTCGCAAATATCCGTTTTAATGGTTCCGCTTCGCCAGTAAAACTGCATTTGCGACCTTCAAATCCACAATTGACACCTCCAACTCATCAAATACAGTACTTAATTCCTTGTTTCAAGTTTGTTGTACTTCAACTTACAATCAACGAACTCTTCTAACAAGCTGTTACTCAGTGTTCCTTATTTCAAATTTGTTGCACTTCAACTTGCCATCAACTATCACTACTAACCAACTGTTATTCAGTATTCCTTGTTTCAAGTTTGTTGCACTTCCACTTGCGATCAACGATCACTCCTGACAGGCTGTTACTCAGTATTCCTTGTTTCAAGCTTGTTGCCTTTCAACTTGCCATTTATGATCACTTCTAACCAGCTGTTACTCAATATTCCTTGTTTCAAGTCTGTTGTCCTGTTACGATGCACTCCAATAGCTGTCGCAATGAATGTACGTATATACTACTGATTAAAAGGTAAACTCTGCAGCAAGTTGCAATGATAATTTTATTTCTAATTAGGTAGCTTTTACAGTATATTTCTACCGGATGTAATTGGTACTTACAACGTCTGTTCTGTTACTCGGATCTGCTCCTTTTGCTATTAACAACTCAACCGTCTCAGTATGTCCATATAATGCTGCAGAATAAAGCGGGGTCTTGCCCTATAGATTAAAAATACATACATATATACAGGTATAATTGTTTAAAGTTGTGCCGATATACTCAATTACCTATATTAGAGGACATATCATAACATATGAAACAATTTATGACTTCTTTGTTTCTGATTTATTTATTTCTACTTATCTCGTAAGTAAAAAAAAATAAATTATTATAGTGTTAAAATATTGTGCAAAATCGTATTTGTTAGATATGTTATATTGATCTAAAAATGTATGCATATCATATACTAACAAATACTAATAATTACATATGCTCACTAACGTGAACGAGGCCGAGATGAGGTACCGGTACTGTCCGCATTTAGAACAAAATGTACAGATTTCAATAAAACTTAGTTAAAGTGCAGGAAAAAGCATTATACACGTTTATTAATTTTATATCTAATTATATAATTCTAATGAAAACACCACCATTTTGAATTAATTCTGAAGCCATGAAGTTTCGCAGATCTACAGCGTAAAATGGTTTTTGGTGGATCTGAAAGATAATGAATTACGATTTGAAAAAAAAAAAAAAAAAATGTTTAAAGTAGATTAAAAACACATATATATTTACAGGTGCACTTGTATATAGTTGTACATATATACTCTATTAGCTATATTAGAGGACATATGATGACATCTGATACAATTTATTACTTCTTGTTGTTTCTGTTTTATTTATTTCTATATATCTCGTAAGTACTAAATAGGATTACTATACATCAAACTATTGTGTAAAATTGTATTTGATAAATATATCACATTGATCTAAAATGTATGTATATTATATACTTACAAGTACTAATAATTATATATCTTACTAACATTAACGAGACCGGGATCATGTATCGGTACTGTTTAGATTTTATAATTATTTTTTAAAGATTTCAATAAAACTTTGCTAAATTGAAAAAAAAACATTATAGAATTATAGACATTTATTAATTTTATATCTAATTATGTATTTCTAATGAAAGCATCAACATTTTGAATTTATTATGATGCCATGAAATTTGGCAGATGTACAGTGTAAAATGTATTTTGGTGGATATGAAATATAATTGATTACGATATGAAAAGATGCAATGCATGAAGAGTTTTAAGATACCATAGGAGATAATCAGAAATTATAAATTGAATCGTCAGTTAGTGATTATACTCAGTGAGCCATTTGTCAGCTATATCATGATTATGTTTTCTTTGTACTAGAACAATACGCTTATGTGGATCGTAAATTAAAAACAAATGATAACTTATTCATAAATCAAAGAGAACAGACAAACAATAGGCAAATATAAAATACGAAAACTTAACCAATGGGAAGAGTCCACAAAACACTACATAAACACTATAGTTTGAGCAAAACGAACTCCACTAAAGCATGGGACTGAACTGTATATAGCGCTTAATTGTTTCATGATCAAAACTGTTATGTTATCATGTTGATTCTAAAATTTACGGATTTAAACTCGTCATTTTTGAAAAAGTCAAGATAGCAAAAATGTAAAGTCCGAGAGAAAAACTAGCTGTACAGTAAATGATGTATAAAAAGCTAACCCTCATGCAGTAACAGGTCTTATTATCGGTTTTTATTTGTATGAGTTAGTGTTTACATCGGTTTTGTGGTTTTGTTTTATATTTGTGCTTGTATTTGTTATTGACGATAACAATACACAGGCAGATGAAACACATCTAATGTGTCCTAAAATACCAACCGAAAATAAAAGTTCAGCAGTTTATTTGATATTTATCTCCGACTACAACAACCTATTATTAAAAGTTGTTTTACAGTCAATATATTGTAGATTGAAGACAACCAAATGTCATTTAAACCAGTAAATGTTTTATCCTATTTTGTGTCTTTGCGTTTTGAGTTTCGTGTTGTGATGTCAGCTTAGAGTGGGAAATAGTTATGTAGAGGGTAGAGAAGTCGATCATTTTAATGCTATTGCAGGAGGAGTAGCTATTGTGGCATTAACTCTGAATCCCTTTTTTCACAGTTGCTTGAAGATATGTTAATGATATGGAAAGAGGTGTCGTGGAGAATTTGGTATATCCTGCAATACAATGCTGTGTGTAAGGACAATTGTGTAATCTTGGAATCAAGTAGAGTGACGGTAGATCCAGTTATTCCTCTTTGTTTGAAATTCCAACGGAACTAAAAACAAGCATGTGCTTGTCCGTGATTTCCTCTTTCGCAATTGTCATCGGGGTATATGTAGAGTTTGCCAAGTGAATTGTCAATGCATAATTCATTTATCAAGCAGTCTACGTAACGTGATTTATACACAAAATCAATATTGTTAGGGGCCTTGTCGGGAGAGACAATAACAGTCAAGTTATGCCAGTAAATGTTATAATGCAGTCAGTATCGTCTAGCTATGGAAACCAATTCAATATAGTAAAACTAGGAAACAACTACAGCCATTTTATACCAGTAAATGCTGTAATACAGACAATATCATGTAACTCTGGAAACCAATTCAATATATTGCAGCTAGAAAACAACTACAGCCATTTTATGCAAGTAAATGTTGTAATACAGACAATATCGTGTAACTATGGAACTAATTCAATATAGTGCAGCTAGAAAACAACTACAGACATTTTATGCAAGTAAATGTTGTAATACAGATAATATCGTGTAACTATGGAAACCAATTCAATATATTGCAGCTAGACAACAACTACAGCCATTTCATACAAGTAAATTTAGTAATACAGACAATATCGTGTAGCTATGGAAAACAATTCAATATAATGCAGCTATGAAACAACTACAGCCATTGTATACCAATAAATGGTGTAATACAGTTAATATTGTGTAACTATGGGAACCAACTCAATATAGTACAGCTAGGAAACAACTACAGCAATTTTATACCACTAACTGTTGCAATACGGACAATATTGTGTAACTATGGAAACCAGCCACAGCTAATGTAAAGTAAATATTTTAATTTGGCCATTGTCATCTACCTATGATTTTGGTTTCGTAGATGCTGAACTGCATCAACAAAATTATGATCGTTTACTTTGGAATCATGATGAATAGGTCTTCATCCATGAAACAGGAAGATAATGACTTAATGAAGATAGATAGGAACTATGCACTGCATCATTAAAATACTGTTGTTGTCAGTGAAATATAATAAGCATTCATCGATTCCCGCTTTCTAAGAATCTAGACCTACCATGGGGTTATTTATGATACTTTTAACATTAACAAGGAAGTTCATATTTAAAACCAAAAAAAATACAAGCCAAGTCATACTATTCTGGATATTTCAACTAATTCTCACTTATTGCTATTTAAGCATTGCGTTTACCATAGCCATTGGCTTACATATAATGCATGTACTGTTGTTAAAAGAAGTGGGCATTAATGTTATAAGTTGTGAAGAGCAAGCAAAAATTGAAAAGATTTAAAAAATACAAATTGTTTTTGGTGCATATAAAGCAATACATTCAATATAAAGTATAATATTTTCTTCCGGACTGATCTTATAGTCAATGCTTAACTATAAATTAACTAAATCCTAGAAATATGCATGTCAACAATTCGATTAATAGATAATTCCCTCAGTATAGCAGTTGGACGTTCTATTAATTTAAGCTGAATAAGTAACGATTGCTTGATTGTTGGTTGATTACAACTCAGAGGCAAATATCTCACTGGAACAAAACATGGTCAACTATTATATCAAAACACTAAATACAAAATAGGGAGAGATCGGCCAATTCGTACAATGCATATCGAGAGGAATCTGTGAATGTTTGTTTTATCATCTGTTTATATGAATGGAATCTGTGAATGTTTTTTTTAGAATCTGTGTATATGAATGGAATCTATGGATGTTTTCTTTATTCTTTCTTTATATGAATGGAATCTGTGAATGTTTTCCTTGTTGGTTGTTTAAATAATGGAATATTTGAATGTTTTCTTTATCGTTTGTTTAGATGAATGGAATCTGTAAATGTTTTAATTGATGTTATATGAATGGAATCTATGCACGTTTGTTATATCGTTTCTTTATATAAATGGAATCTTCGAATGCTTTCTTCGCCGTTTATGTATACGAATGGAAAATGTGAATGCTTTCTTTGTCGTTTGCTTATATGAATGGAATCTGTGAATGTTTTATTGGTGTGAATGGAATCAGTGAATGTTTTTATTGTTAGATTATATGAATAGAACGCATGTGAGTTTTCTTTCTCGTCTGTTTATATATATGTCGCTGGTGGTGATCTATATATTGTGCAAGGGGTGTTTGTAAAAAGTTTTGTTGCTTTTTCCAATTACAGAACTGATATTTCAACCTGCTTCTGTCATTTTCATTTATTTTGCTACTTTTTTTTATTGTGTTATTTCATTATTTATATAGCAACTTAATGGGGGGTTTTTTCCAGAGCACTTGTCAATGCTCCTGTGAATGGTTTTATTATCGACTCAGCATGGTGATTTAGAAAAACCAGAAATGTATTTGACTTACTTAACATACGGATATAATTACAAATATAGTTGTGGCTTTTACGTTTGCGTAAACAATATTCTATTTATCACAAATTTCAAGATTCAGTTATTCGCAACTAACACTTCACAAAATAAAAGTCAGGCAAAACATGGCAAAATTCGAGGATTGCTATATGATTTAAATACGTCATATAATTTCTGTACTTATTCTCAATGTTACAAAATGGATAAAGTGAAGGCAATTAATATATCTGCATCCTGAGCTCTTACAAAGAGGCTCAAGCTAACGACCAATAAGCTAGCGACCATAAAGCGATATGTCTCGAAAGCCAAAAAATTTATAAGAGTAAAATGTACTTTTAAAGATTTCTAGAGACCAATAACAAATATATTACTGTAAATGCATATTCAACACAGTAAATCGACATCGGGGCATACAGGAAATATTTCTAGAGCCCGCCCACACAATACATAGTTACCATTTGACACCCGACAGTGCCGAATCCCACACATGCACTCAGGTGAGTGAAAAACCCGGGTGATACACCTTTACGTTTTATTTCACATGTTCTCTCGAACATAAAATATTTCTTTTTTTTACTGGACTAAATAACGAAGAAATCAATATTTTTCGGATGGCGAGCTTACAAAAACACTTTAAATAACCACAGATTAAAAAATGATTGGGGTATCGATGGGGTTTCGCTATCATTTGTTCATTATAAAGTTTAATAAAAAAAAAATTGCAAATATCATTCGAGGATAAATATAATATTGGTGTATTGACGGTATAAATAGAATGTATGTGGCTCGGCACGAAACGGATGGAAAGACTCGCTAAGGCTTGTCTTTACCCTGTTGATAAGCATCGCCACATAAATTTTATATTAACCGTCAATACACCATACTGTATATGTATATTTGTATTTAGGCAAATAGTTTTATGTGAACAAAGCTTTGAATTGAAATCGTGTTACTAAGTTCTTGTGTAATGTATATACCATATTAGTGGAGAATGGTATGTGTCAATGTTGGTATGTGTTTAATTACTGAACACTATGAATGTGTCATTTATTAGCATGTGTCATTGATTGTTAAACAGTTGACTGTTACCTGTATGTTAATGTACTAACAGCTAACACAATAATAAGGTATGTCTTATGGTTAATTATCAAACATATGCTTAGTGGCTAAACACTATATCAAAATTAGTGTTTGGCGTGCCTTTGATTATTATTAAAAAAACCTGTGAAATATAGGTGCAGAATCCCTAACTTTTGAAAGTTTTTTAATTATTTAAAATCCTAAACTTGTTTCCCAAAGACTGCGCAATACACGTGGAAAATTCCTAACTGTTGGAAGTTTAATCATTTAAAATCCTACACTGGATTTCTCAAAGCCTGCAAAATACACGTGCAGAATTCCCAACTGTTGGAGGTTTAATCATTTAAAATTCTATACTGGATTTCTCAAAGCGTGAGAAATACACGTTCAGAATTCCTAACTGTTGGAAGTTTAATCATTTGAAATCCTACACTGGATTTTTCAAAGCCTGAAAAAAATGTTGTAATACAGTCAATATTGTGCAACAATGGAAGCCAAGTCAATATAGTGTAGCTAGAAAACTACAGCCATGTTATATCAGAAAATGTAGTAATACTGACAATATCATGTAGCTATGGAAACCAGCCACATATAATTTAAAGTGAATATTTTAATTTGACAATGATTAATAGGTGTCCGTCCATGTCATCACAGGAAGATGACTTAATAAAGACAAACTGCATCATTAAAATAGTGTTGTTATCAGTGAAATATATAAATACGTATTCATCGGCTCTCAATTTCTAAGGAAGTTCATATTTAAAACCAGCAAAGTACAAACCAAGTAATACTATTCTGGATAGTTCAAATACTTCTCACTTGTTGTTATAAAAGCATTGCTTTAAGCATAACCATTAGCATACATATAATATATGCCATGTTGTTGAAAGAAGTGGGCATTAATGTTATAAGTTGTGAAGAGTAAAAAGGTTTTTGAAAAGCTTACAAAAAAAATAAAATCTGTTGGTTTATATAAATCAATAAATTCAATAAAAAGTATGATTTTTCCTGCATTTCTGGCTTTTTGTCAATGCTAAGCTAAAACCTAACTAAAACCCAGAAATATGCATGTCAAAAATTCGATTAAGAGGTCATTCCCTTAGTATAGAATTTGGACGTTCTATTAATTTAAGTAATTTAAGCTGGAGAGGTAACGATTGCTTGGTTGTTGATAACTTACATTTAAGGGGGAAATATCTCATTGGTAGAGAACACCTTCAACTATTATATCAAAACATTATATAGAAATGAGAGAGAGATTGGACAATTGGTACAATGAAATTCGATGAATCTGTGAAAGTTTTCTTTATTATCTGTTTAAATGAATGGAATATGTGAATGATTTTTTTTATTGATCCTTTATATGAATGGACAATGTGAATGGTTTCTTTATCGTTTGTTTAGACGAATGGAATCTGCGAATGTTTTATTTATCGTTTGTTTAGACGAATGGAATGTGTGAATGTGTTTTCTTTCATACATTATCTGTTTATATGAATGGACTCCCTGAATTTGTTTTATTTTTATTTTCATATCGAATCTGTATTTTTTTCTTTATCTGTTGCTAATATCAATGAAATCTGTGAATGTTTTCGTTATCGTTTGTAAAGTTGAATGATATATGTTAATGTTTTCTTTATTGTTTGTTTATATGTGCTTCGCTGTTATTGTGCAAGGGGCGTTGGTGAAGATCTTGCTAAGTTTTGTTGCATATACCAAATACAGAACCTATATTTTGATCTGCTTCTGTCATTATTATATATCTCTATAACAACTGTTCTCACTCTGTCTTTGTTATTCATATTGCAACTTAATGGTTTTCTGAACAATGGTATATGCTGCTGTGATTGGTTTTATTTTCAACTCAAAGTGTTGATTTAGAAAAAAATGATACCCTTCTTATACTTAATTAACTTACTTACACCGTGTTATTTTTGGCGTTTACGTTTGCACCATTCAATAACAAAAACTTGACGGCTTCTACATTGTGTTCCAAAATAGCGAGGTATAGAACACTCCAACCATTGAACGAAAGAAATAAAACAAAGCACATCAGTGGAATATCCGATATCTAATAGAGTGAAATATATCTAAACCGAACTCACCCTTAATCACCGACAACAACTTTTGCATTCACAATTGATATGTGTTTGATCCATACATACAGGTTAAATTTAGCAAAAACACTCCTACATTAGGATTTTTTTAAAGTTCGAGTTATACAGAGGTAATATAGGATTGCGGTTTATTCAGGGTTTCACTGTGCTGTAGAAGGTTCAACGGAGAATTAACAAAAAGTGAAGGGATCAAAAAGCCTACTAAATTCATACAAATCTATGATTCTCAAATTCGTATATACACGGAATAACCTTTAAATTGTACCTAACAGGGTTTCATATTCTGAGTAGGGCAGTAGACAAAGTGATTGCATGTGTCACACTCCAATGGAAAGCAATACTCTAAGCCTCACGTATTACTAAGATTTATTTATTCGGCATTTATTCTTCAGAAACTAAAAGTCAGGGATAACATGGCAAAACTTCAGGAATACGAAATGATTTAAATATATCATATATTTTCTGTACTTATTCTGAATGTCACAAAATGGATAAAGTCAAAGTAATTAAACTGTCTGGAACCTGAGCTCTTACATAATATAATAATATATGGATAAACTGCATCAATATTTCAACAATAAAAATTACTATATCTCCAGATACATTGAGTAAACTATTTCCAGCAGTAATTACTATTTTATATTTGTATTTATACAAATAACTGTATGTGAATAAAGCTTTGTCTTGTGTTTCCAAATTGAAATATTGTTGCTAATTTCTTGTGTATTGTATATCCTCTATTAGTGGATAATTTTATGTGTCACTTTTGGTATGTGTTTAATAACTGAACACTATGAAGGTGTCATTAAATTAGAATATGTCCTTGATTATTAAACAGCTGTCTATGACATGTATATTAATGTACTAACTGTCATCACAATAATAATGTCTTCCTTATTTGTGATTGTCAAACAACTGTTTAGTGGATATGTCTTTCACTATAATTTAAATCATATACTGGTCTTCCCAAAGTCTGCGAAATACATGTGCAGAATCTATAACTATTGGAAGTTTTAATATTGAAAATCCTAGACTGGATTTCCTAAAGGTGCAAATATGTATGCAGAATTCCTAACTATTGAAATCGCATTATTTAAAATCCTACAATAGATTTCCCAAAGCCTGGGAAATACAAATGCAAAATCTCTAACTATTAGAACTGTATTATTTAAAATCCTCAACTGAATTTCCCAAAGCCTGAGAAATATGTGTTCATAATCCCTGACTATCGGAAGTTTATCTATCTAAAATCCTACGGTAGATTACCAAAATCCTGAGAAATATATATGCAGAATTCCTAAGTATTGGAAGCTTTAGTATTTGAAAACAAGTAAAAATATCAATCAAAATACATTTCCATTCAAACTTAATTATATTTACCTTAAACTCATTTATCAAGACTGTTAAATATCTGGTTTTCACAAAAATATTACACAAAGTTAAAATTATTTAAAAGGTGGCTTTGAACAAAACTACAACAATAAAAATAACTTTTAACAAAATAATCTCCCTAGATCTATTAATGTTATTAGTATATGTTTTAGCTTTTGTTTTTACAGACAATTAATTAAGAAACAAAACGTTTTCCAACTTTATGTTACAATGAAAGAGAAGGCGTGAAGTGTTGTCAGTTACAGCGTTTACCTTTTCATATGACGCACAAAAGATTGGCACAGCGTCGTGAACTCCCGTGCAACTTCGTTTAGTTTGTGACACTTTTGTGGAGAGCTTCCCACCATAAAAATAGTGATATCCAGTCAATGATTATAAATCGCAACTTCTGAATGGTAATTCTCGGTCATGTATTAACAAACAATGAATAATTATATAAATAAAAGTTAAAACTGTCAATAAAGTTTTATGAACAACTGTTTGCATTTTATGATTCCAGTAACAAACATGACACAAGGAATCTATGTATTTTAGTAATTTTGCATGACATGTCATAAATAGGTTTGAATTATGATGACTTACATGTCGCTCTCGTCGGAAATAACTAAAGGGAACATTTAAAAATATACATTAATGCATTGCGATTAATCGCAACAGAACAATTTTAAATAACAATAAATATCATTAATTATTTAATGATATAGTGAACTATTCTCACTTCAGAAATAAAATGTCAATATTATTTAATGTGCATTTCCAAAATAGAAACTACAAATTAAAAAATGTATTCCCAATTTTAAATTATGAACATTTTCTACACATTAAGTTACCAGATTTCACAGTACTATGACGAAGTAAAATTAAAAAAAACCAAAAGATACCACATCTTCTGAACAGTTCCTAATTCTAATGGGAAACATCGTTGAAACAGAGGCAATAGCAATACATCTTACAGACGAGTATATGACCTCTCACATTGATCACCTCAATAAACAGTTGCGGAATTAAGGGAACTGTCCATCTGAATGGTCCTTATTATTTTTTTTGGAGGTGGGGGTGACAAAAACAATAATCACCATTCAGAGCTACGGTTCTGCAGCTTTAGTTGAATTAATAGGTTTATAGTACCAACCATTCCCTTTTAGTGAATTGATTCCATTAATAAATGTTCTCCATGTGTTTGTAAGATGCAGATAATCACATTTAACTGTGTTCGCATTAAAGACCACATAGTACTAATGATGAGCTTGATCAATCATACATCTATTCTTCGTGATGCAAAAGTCATTTGTATAACATGTCATTCACCACGATAGTACACAATGTTGTTGGCAGAGGATATAACAAATAACAATGTCAACATTGAACCAAGTCGCATTGCAAATACAAATTTCCGCCTTCTGTAAATAACGAAAACAGAAGTATTGACTGTTTTAGTGATATATAGTGAGTCACTGTGACTTTGCTACCTTTATAGATGACCTTGTGTACATGGTACCTAACAAGTATCGTTTCATTTGGGCGGGAAATTACAGAGGAGAAGATTAAAAAAATGACCCATCACAAACAAGAATTGCCTATGGCGGGCATGTTTGTTGACAGATTGGGACAAATTGAGTAATTTTTACAGAGAACCTTCTGTACATGCTGCTTACCAAGTTTCATTTCATTTGGGGAAGGGTTTTAGAAGAGAAGATTTTTTTTTCAGAAATCGACGAATCAGAAACAAGAATTGCCTGTGGTGCTATTTTTGTAAACGGATCGTAATGAAATTAGCAATCTTTTAAGAGGACCTTCTATAAATGTTTCCTACCAAGTTTCAGTTCATTTGGGCAAGCAGTTTAAGGGGACAAGATTTTTAGAAATTGACCAATCAAAAACAAGAATTGCCTGTGGCAGTCATGTTTGTTATTGGATCAAAACTAATTGAGCAATCGTTATAGAGGATCTTATATATAAGCTGCCTACCAAGTTTCGGTTAATTTGGGCAAACAGTTTCAGAGGAGAAGATTAAAACAATTGACCCATCAGAAACAAAAATTGCCTGTGGTAGCCATCTTTTTAACGTATTGGAACAACATGAGCAATCTTTATAGAGAATCTTCCGTTGATGCGTAATGCCCAGTTTCAATTCATTTGGCCAAGTGGTTTCAGAGGAGAACATTTACATATGAAAAGTAATATGAATGGAATCTGTGAATGTGTTTTTTTACATTATCTGTTTATGTGAATGGACTCAATGAATTTTATTTTTTTTTATTTTTATATTAATCGAATCTGTGATTTCTTTTTTATCTTTTTCTAATATGAATGACATTTTTTTATCATCTGTTTATGTGAATGGAATATGTGAATGTTTTCTTGATCGTTTGCTTAGACGGATGGAATCTGTGAATGTTTTCTTTATCGTTTGCTAAGATAAATGGAATCTGTGAATCTTTTCTTTATTTTTTATTTGTATGTGTTTGGCTGTTATTGGTGAAGATCTTGCTAAGTTTTGTTGGATATACCAAATACAGAACCTATATTTTGTCGTGCTTCTGTCATTATTATATATCTCCATTAAAACTGTTCTCAATCTATCTTTTTTATTCATATAACAACTTAATGGTTTTATGAACAATGGTATATGCTGCTGTGATTGGTTTTATTTTCAACTCAATGTGATGATTTAGAAAAAAAGATAAATTTGATATAGTTGTACAATAATACCCCCAACAAAGCTATTCATAAAACTGGCCTCCCAAATCAGATACCAGCCACTTTTTTACGCCTGATGATTCTATTCATTACTGGTTTTATTTACCATGACCCTTTAAACGGTCAAGGTAAATGAGTGTTCGGCTTCTGGTCTGTTCTATTT
>MJUT01053807.1:0-11651 GCA_002080005.1 Gigantidas platifrons
ATGTACACAAGACAAAGAAAAAACAATACAAAAACACAACACAATATGTGTTGGACACCACTACACGTAAACAAACACAAATAAGGTAAATCAGACAAACAGCTGGAGGTGAAGATGAACCGAACATCGGCTTAATGCGGAAATCGTAACGGACATCACAACACGGAACTCAGAACGTAAGGACACAAAATAGGACAACACAAATAAACTAAGAAGATGACCAATACTGACCACACCAAAAAACTAAGAAGATGACCAATACTGACCACACCAAAAAACTAAGAAGATGACCAATACTGACTCCACCAAAAAACTAAGAAGATGACCAATACTGACCACACCAAAAAAATAAGAAGATGACCAATACTGACTCCACCAAAAAACTAAGAAGATGACCAATACTGACTCCACCAAAAAACTAAGAAGATGACCAATACTGACCACACCAAAAAAATAAGAAGATGACCAATACTGACCCCACCAAAAAACTAAGAAGATGACCAATACTGACCACACCAAAAAACTAGGGGTGAACTCGTGTGCTCGTGAAATGTTGATGATTATGGATATTAACTTTTCATGAAGGACATAATGGTATGATGATACTGGACTAGGACTAAAAGGGGGGATAACAAGTTTTTAGTTGAACGTGAGGGTATAGGCTAAAAACAACCACATTAAGTTTACATAGGATATAGTATATAGGATATTTTGACATCCCTAATATATACATATCTGCAATCAGCTATATAATTAAAATTCCGTTTGCTGTATGTAGTTGTACTACAAGTATGTATAATTTTACCCCACCCCTCTTCAAGCAAATGTGGTTTACGTTATTTGTGTTTGTTTGCATATATTGGTGTCCAACATATACTGTGTTGTGTTGTGTTTTTGTTTGTCCCCTTCGTCTTGTGTACCCTATATTGCCGTTGTCTCTGGATTGTCCATTTTGATTGTCCCTTCGGTATTCTCTAACGTTTACTGTGTATATTTCTGAAAATGACTGACGAACTCCGTTTCAATATTTACATAATGTGTGTGTGTGTGTGTGTTTTACATAGTTTAAAAAAAAAACTAAGATTCTTAACAAGAAATAGAGGCCGTCGTGGTCGTGGTCGTATTTTAGGTGGATTTACAACTACCTATGCAATAATTGCCCATCACCACTGATGTTCTGAGTTCGAATCCCGCTCATGTGAGGTGCAAAGTACTCAATATTATGTAATAAAGTTTGTCAGAGACCTACGACATGTCTATGGTTTTCACCGGGTACTCCGGTTTCTTCCATCATTAAGACTGATCACCAATGCAAGATATAACTGACATATTGTTGAAAGTGGCGTTAAGCACCATCAAACAAACAAAGATACAAACATATACCCAAAAACATTGTTTCCTTCTTAAAAAATAATATTTAGGTTTCGTCAGTAAAATCTCAACTTGTAAACTAAACGAACAGTATTTATTTTGAAATTCGATTTAATCTTGTGAATTTATGTATTTACATCAACGTTATCTCAGGTTTGTTTTATCAGTTTGCATTATGAATATTTGTACTACTTGTACACTATCAATACTTTCGGTATAACTCAGGTCAGTATTAAATATTTGCTAATCATTTGATTTAACATAGAAATGAGCTACCTCTTTGGAATCATATCAAAATAATATTTTTATATAAAAATATATCAGTGTAATATAAAAACTCAGTTGCAACTACCTATGCAATCAGTGTCTATGACCACTGATGTTGTGAGGACAACATTATGTGATAAAGTTTATCCGTGTCTTGCGGCAGGTCGGTGGTTTTCACCGGGTCCTCCGGTTTCCTCCAGCAATAAAACTGACCGCCATGATATAACTGAAATATTGTTGCAAGAGGCGTTAACACAAACAGGAACACTGCTCACCCAGTTATGTGAATGTCGGTATTTCACTCGCCTGTGGAATAAAAACGTAGAGAACAAATTTAGTGCGCACGACGCGTTTCTGGAATAACCTTCATCAGGTGACGCTCAAAATCGAAATATTGGAAAGCCAAATAATTTAAAACGTTTTGGGAGCAAGTAAACCAAAGGGTCTAAACAGGGTAGCAAAGATCGGCTAAGGTCAACTATTTGTCTCAGAGAGGAGAAACTTAGTTCTATTAATAATTACATTAGTTAGGAACTGTAAATTTCAATAACAAATTAAATATACATTGTATCTAAAAGAAAAAAGCCATGTCAATGCTGAAACACTGAATACTGTGCGATTGATTGATTGATTGAATTTTGGTGTTTAACGCCACTTTCAGCAATATTTCAGCTATATCACGGCGACCGGTTTTAGTGTTTGAAGAAGCCGGAGTACCCGGAGAGAACCACCGACCATGGGCAAGCAACTAGCTGCGAGTCGAGTGCACCCTTTTTGTAATTTACAAAGCCAGGCGCGAACCCACACCGTATTGATGATAGGATTGTATGAATTGTTAGGTAATCCAACTACCTAACTCATTGAGCCCCCCGGGCCCGACTACTGGGTGGATAACAACACTTACATGACGACATCATTTAACTAAAAGGAAAGATTTGAGCCAATAAAAATATCTTAAAAACTCCATTTTTAGACGTGTTCGTGTTGCTCCATCTTTATTTTCTATGTAGTGTTGGTCATTGTTTTGTCTGTCCTTCTAATTATCACTTCTTCAAACTTTTTTTCTTCTCCACGTTTTATTAAAGTGTCTGTATTAAGTCAGGAGAATTAGCTTTAAATTTATATATATTTGTGTCAGGGGAATCGATTTTCACTCTGTCTCCGCCATTTTGCGCTGGAATTGTGGGAATTTTCGACAGTGTGTTATGTTTTGCGTTTTATTTATTTGGTTTTAATTTGAGTGAATATCCTCAGGATTAGCACATCATTCAATGATAAATATACTGAGATTAAATGTCAGATAATCAATATTCCAGCCATATTTATGAGAAAAACAACAACTTTATAATCAACATTACATGATATGTTTATTTAGAATAACTACCCCGTTACATTTAGGGTATCTAAAATATAATTATGTTCATATCACAATATCATCTTAAATATAATACAGTTAAAAAGTATCTTTAGTTTAAAACATTCTATTGTAAACTAAGAATAACGTCTAAAAGTTGTCTTAAAACATAAATATAGATAATATTTTAGGTAATACATCAAACATATACCGGTATTTCAATCAATATTTAAAGCACCTGATCGGCAAACATACACCCTTTCTAAACACTTTTACCTATCCGATCGAATAAATCAAAACAGAAAAGATAAACAAATGTTTAAGCCCCTAAACAAATAAACAGATAAACCTCACACGTGGTTTGCCATAAACCGCCACGATATAACTGAAACATCATTTAAAGTGGCGCTAAACACCATAACCCTATATTCCCATGACATTTCATATAAATGTCGTGGGGTCAATTCTCAGTGGAATAATATAACCAAGATGTAGAAATATATTTATATTATTTGGCACCACTAACATTCATTAAGGTATTTATACTAAACTTACTAATTGTCTATAAAATAACTTTCTCAGTGAGATTGAGTTGATTGATTGATTGACTGATTTATAAAACATATTAAATTGTGATAAACTTACTTTAAACATATGAAATGCTATTAAAATGTGATAAACTTATAAAATATATTAATTCCAATAAAATGTTAAAGGTTAAATGAAATAATATTTAAAACTATTAAATATGAATTTAATATGAGCATTAATACTATTTTTAGCATTAAAATATTGAAAAGGTGAGTTATTAACAATCCTATGTGTAATCTGTGTTTTTGTGTAATTGTGCATGTTTTAAGCACGATAGTTATAAAACTAATTTTATATTCAGGTTACCATGATATAATACTGATGAACAGCATGATATTGTGATCTTGAGGTATATCCTGTATTACAAGACCTTTGCACCCCAGTGTGAGGTAAAGTTAATTGTTTTTATAGTTTTGCTTATTAATGCTAATTTTGCTTCTTATTATTTTACTTTATTATAATGTTTAGCTTATGCTAATGCAACGTGAGGCGGCATTTGTCATCGGGTCATTTCTCAGTGGAATAATATAACCAATACGTAGTGAGTTCTATCATTTATTACAGTTGGAATAATTCCATATAAAATAGGCCCTGTAATGACAATGTAAATTTTATAAATAATGGATCAAGAAAGATAACTCTTGATAGTTTATGTATGCGAATTGGAATATTTAAATAAAGTAGATTACAATTATGACAAGTTTCTATTCCATTATTCTAACAAAGTATGCATTCTCTACAAATGATTTATATATACCTGTTCATGGTTCTCATGGACATTTACTAATAGTAATATTAAACAAGTGATATTACATGTAAAAAATAGCTTCACATGAACCAAACAAAATAATATCAAAAATAAGAATAAACTAAGCATCATAATACCAAATAAAGTAATAACAAAAAATAAGCATCAGCTAAACATTATAATAAAGTAAAATAATCAGAAGCAAATTTAGCATTAATAAGCAAAATTATAAAAACAATTATCTTTACCTCACACTGGGGTGCAAAGGTCTTGTAATACAGGATATACCCCAAGATCACAATATCATGCTGTTCATCAGTATTATATCATGGTAACCTGAATATAAAATTAAGTTCATAACTATTGTGCTCAAAACATGCACAATTACACAAAACACAGATTACAACTAAAATTGTTAATAACTCACCTTTTTAATATTTTAATGCTAAAAATAGTAGTAATGCTCGTATTAAATTCATATTTAATAGTTTTAAATATTATTTCATTTAACCTTTAACATTTTATTGGAATTAATATGTTTTATAAGTTTATCACATTTTAATAGCATTTCATATGTTTAAAATAAGTTAATAACAATTTAATATGTTTTATAAATCAGTCAATCAATCAATCAACTCAATCTCACTGAGAAAGTTATTTTATAGACAATTAGTAAGCTTAGTATAAATACCTTAATGAATGTTAGTGGTGCCAAATAATAGAAATATATAAGTTCCAGTTGTTTATATTGTCATCAAACATGGTTTCAAAAGAATATAATAGCAGTTGTCAATATGTCTGCCTTCCAAGATATGAAAAATAATAGAATGCCTCAAAGAACAAAAGATTTTCCCACCAAAAATTCAGGTGACAAAAATAACCAATGAAAGGAAATAACTGGTCAAACTGACCTTAACTAATCAAATATGCAAAGAAAAGATACATATCAGGGTTACCTTTCATGATCCTAATTAGAATACAAAACATAACACAAAGTTGTAGACCTTATTAATTTTATTACTAAGAGGTTTTAAATATTATAATTAAATGAAAAAAGTTATGAAAGTAATTATATTGAACATATTTTATTTACAAAAATATATTTTATGAACATAGTAAAATTAAAATTCCTAAAAATTAAATTATTTACAAAACTGTCAAAATTGACTCTTCCACATACAATATTCTCATTCCATTTTTCGAAAAAAAAATCAGCATATTAATAGCGGTGTTTATGGGATGGACAAGGAGTCATGGATAATTACAACTTGGAAAGTACGAATATTACGTAGAGTAGGTAACCATAGGAACGGGTATATGGAGTAGTAATATTTATATGAGTGAGTGAGTGAGTGAGTGAGTAAAGACTATCTAAAATTGTTACTTTTCTATACTGTGAACATACCTGATGAAGGTTATTACAGAAATATGTCATGTGCACTAGATTATCTAAAATATTTATGTTATTATTATAGTGAGTGATTGTTGTTTAACGCCAAAGTAGCAATTTTTCAGCTATATCATGGCGAGAACAAGTAAATTTTGAATGAGGTGATGATGATGTCAGCTTTGTACTAGACCAACACGCTTAGTTGCATTATTATAGTGCGGGTAGACATGTCGCTCCATCTGGGCACATTATCTCCATTCCGTGCCCACCAGTCTTTGCTTTTGCTTCTTATGTTGCGTGCTTAGCAGAGAAGAGACAAATACCACATTTTATTGTATTTGCTTTGACCCGTACAGGGCTCGAAACCACGATCAGACACACTCGAGACAGGTACGCTAGCAATTACATCACCGATGTGGTTTCGCTGTTAACGGAAAATCAGGAATTGTAATTGATTTGCAAACAACAGATGCATCTAATGTTTTTTATCATGAAATTTCATTTAATTTAACCTGAGAGAATCCAGAGAAACTGGCAACATTGGGTACACAACACAAAGAACAACAAAACTAAAACACAACATTAATTGTGTTGGACACCATTATGCGCAAGCAAACACAAATAACATAAATAAGACATAACCCTACTACAAACAACTGGTGAATAACCCTACTACAAACAACTGGTGGATAACCCTACTACAAACAACTGGTGAATAACCCTACTACAAACAACTGGTGAATAACCCTACTACAAACAACTGGTGGATAACCCTACTACAAACAACTGGTGGATAACCCTACTACAAACAACTGGTGAATAACCCTACTAAAAACAACTGGTGAATAACCCTACTACAAACAACTGGTGGATAACCCTACTACAAACAACTGGTGGATAACCCTACTACAAACAACTGGTGGATAAAGACGAACCGAACATCATTTAATGTGTAAATATTAGTTTCATTACATTTTCATTTCAACCAGGTTATCAATAGAGGTTTTTATGGAGGCCATGTTTAGATCTACAACACTACTCTTCCTCATCTCAGAATCCTTGAGTGCTATAGATCCTTACACAACACGTAGGTATATTGTAAATGTGTTATGGTTATGGCTATGGTTATTGTGTTAATGCCACTTTCAACAATATTTCAGTTATATCATGGCTGTCATGTTTTATTGTTGGAATTAACCTGGGTGTTAGGATTATGTTGATTAACACCACTTGTAGCAATATTTCAGTTGTATTCATAATCGTGGCTGTCAGATTTATTGGTGGAGAAAACCGGAGTACCCGGACAAAACCACCGACCTGCCGTAAGTCACTGTGCAACTTTATTACATAATGTTGCATCTAGTACACATCGCCTAAGCGGGATTGGAACTCACAACGTTAGTGGTGATATGCACTGATTACATAGCTAGTTGGAAATCCAACTGTCATACGATCACGACCATACCGTTTAACTGTTTAACTGCAAAAGATGAAACAATAAACATTTCGTGTAGAATACTAGTATCTGAAATCTGGTTTAACTTGATACCTTCCCCAATAAAGGTAGGGGCCCTGGTGACTCAAACATTTCGTGTAGAATACTAGTATCTGAAATCTGGTTTTACTTGATACCTTCCCCAATAAAGGTAGGGGCACGGGTGGCTCAATGAGTTAGGTCGCTGTATGGCCCGAGTGGCTCAATGAGTTAGGTCGTTGTATGGCCCGGGTGGCTCAATGAGTTAGGTCGCTGGATCTAACAACTCATACAAGCCTATCACCAATACGGCGTGGGTACGCACCTGGCTTTGTAAATTACAAAAAAGGTGCACTCGACTCGCAGCCACAAGTGATAAAGTTTACCAGTTGCTTGCCTATGGACGGTGGTTCTCTCCGGGTACTCCGGCTTCCTCCACCACTAAAACTGGTCGCCATGATATAGCTGAAATATTGTTGAAAATAGAGTTAAAACACCAAAAATTAATCAATCAACCAATAAAGGTATCATTTTCCCTGTGTACAATCTTAGTTCAAATGCAATATATCTGATGTTTGTAGGAGATATATGGTTTTCCATATTTACCATGCTACACTATGGTCACTCAAATAAAAAAAATCAGGAATAGTTCAATTAATAAGACAATATTAGTGTATAATAATACCAATGAAAACAGTAGATAAAAAATTATATTAGTCATAAAGAATCGTCATCATCCTATTAATAACAACACATATGGATTATGACGTTTAACACCATTTTCAACAATATGTCAGCTACATCGTGGAGGTCAGTTTTATTGGTGGAGGAAACCGGAGTATCCAGAGAAAACCATCGACCTGCCACAAGACACTCACAAACTTTATCACATAATGTTGTATCGAGTACACCTGGCCACTGACAATCTTTATCACATAATGTTGTATCGAGTACACCGCATCATGATCGGAGCAAATATGAAAACAAAATGAGTCAAAATAATGTTAAAAAGTTATTTTTGTATTACGCTTCTTTTAACAGATCTTCAGTTATGTCTTGTCGGTTTTATTGGTGGAAAAAAACCATCGACTACAAGAAACTGAAAAACTTAATCACATTCCCGCTTCGTACTAGACCAGCACGCTGATCTGGATTTATATAGTGCTACCTCATCCTCTAACAACAATTCATATCTAGGAAGATGATGAGTTTGAAAATACCAAAGAGGTAATCAGAATCCGTAACTCGAAGAAATATCACGCCACTCGGATACCTTATTCCGACATCGAGAAAGCAAGTCCTAAGTGCCACGAACTTAGCGGGAAAAGATCTAATATCATAGTTTTTAATTGTACCTGACAGGGGATCTAGCATGAACCTACGATTTCCATACACAAACAAATACACAACAAACACAGCCAAATAAAAGGGGCCGTCGTGGTCATGATTGTTTGGTAGATTGATTTACAACTGAATGTGCAATCGGTGCCTATCACCACTAATGTTGTGAGTTTGAATCCCGCTCATGGTGAAATGTACAACATTATGTGATAAAGTTGATCAGTAATTTGCGGCTAGTCGGTAGGTTTCTCCGGGCACTCCGGTTTCCTGCTCCAATAAAACTGACTGCCACGATATAACTGAAATATGGTTGAAAGTGGCGTTAAACACCATACAACCAACAATCAGTAAAATTACCGATATATTAGAAAATGTTTTTTTACTGCTTATATATATTGTTTTGTAATGTAGTTATACAGTATCCCCTTTTAAAAATATATTTCAGGTTGCCAAAACTTTATAAAGACATTGCAATCGAATTATGGAAATGCCAACATTTTAATCAATAGAACAGAAGCTTATATAACTTGTATTAACGATTCAACGCTTCGTGGGAGTCGCAATGTGACCTGTCAACTCAATGGCTCATGGGAACCACCATTTCCAAGATGTCTGGTCAATTGTCGTGCACTACCCGACCGTCCAGTCGTGTTTACAAAGGAAACAATCACATATGTTCAGGTATATTTGTGTTGTGTATGTTCCTTGTAATACACATTCAAGGACAGTACCAAACAAAACAGAAAAGCCTTTTTCTGAATAATAGGAATCTTTTACCATGTCTTGCATATTAAAAGAGATACTTTAACTAAGAAAAAAAGCCCAAGGTATTCAATAAACTGAGATAGGTCTTTTTAATTTTTGTTTACTATAGATACTTCCAATACATATAAATGTTTCCGTCCTGAATATAGCTGAAAAATTGCTCGCTGGACGTTAAACACCAATCAATCAATCAATCAAATCAACCAATACCTATATATATATATATATATATATATAATCGCATCGGTGGTGTAATGGTTAACGTGCTCGGTTCGAGTGCGACACATCGCGTGTTCGAGCCCCGATCGGGTAAAACCAAAGACTGTAAAATTGGTATTTGTTGCTTCTCCGCTGAGTACGCATCATTAAGGAGAAAGAACAAAGACTTGTTGGCTCGGAATCGGAATAATGTGTCCGAGTGGGACAATATGTCTATCAGTGGACTGTTGTTTCGGTCAGCTAGCACTATGAAAATCCAGCTAAGCGTGTTTGTCTAGTATACAACTTACCTCATCATCATTTCATTGAAATTTAACTTGGTCTCGCCATGATATAGCCGAAAAATTGCTAAGTTGGTGTTAACAATCAATCACTCAATCACTCACACAAACAAAAATATTAGACAGATGTCTAACGTCAACTTTTTGCTCGTATTCATGACGATAGCAAACTTTTATACAGTCGGGGATTAGTTTTTTTCAAAGATGTTTAACTGAGCTCATTTCTTGTCCTCTGACAAAAATATACCGAAAGTTGCAGGACAACAAAAACAAAAACAAAAACAAAAACAAAAAACGGTCAGAACAGGTCAAAAAGGACTTTTTGAAAGGGGGCGCATAGAATAACCTTAATGGTCCGGGGCTGCACATTAAGGGTGCTTGTTTTTTTTTTATCTGATTTCATTTTAATTCATAGAGTTGATAGTATTATATTTTCATTTATGTATAACATATAGAACATTTAGGAAATAATTCATGAAAGCCATATGTATAGCGAGGGGTAAAACGCTGACATAAAGGGCCTACCCGTGGTAAAAACAATATATTCAATTTATTTCGATTCTAATATGTAAAAATTGGTAAAATATCGTTATAAATTGTCAATGACGTCATAAATTACAATGGGTGTAGATATATTTTAATTTTACCACGGGTTTGGACTCAAAGCGTTTGAAAAAAGTCATGTTAGAATTGTCAATACATTATTTAAATTATAAACATTATAGAACATTAACAAAGAAGGCTTTGGACCATAACAATAGTTTAATCCCGCCGCGTTTTACTGAAGTTCCTGTACCAAGCCTGGAAAGTGAACGGCATGCATTTGTTTGTTTGTGGTATCGATTTTATCTGTTTTTCTCCATTTTTTTATGGGATTTTGAAAATTGTCCTGACAATGTGCTATATATTTTTGTCTTCCATTTTATTAGACGGACACAAAAGAGAGGTATGCTGGGAAATCAATATCCTTGTCATGCGCAAGTTCTGACTATATTGTTGACGGTCCATCAACAATCACATGCAAATCAAACCGGAAATGGATGCCTGGTATTCCGAAGTGTAAACGTAAATATATTTTATTTGATAATTATGAGATGGACTCGCTTAAGTACCAAACCAATGAATTGCATTGGATAAAACGCCCATCCAGATATAAAGCAATAACAAATTAAAAAAGGAATATTCTATAAATATAAAACAAGACAATACCATTATTGAGTGATTTATTCTATTCTGTTGAAATCTGCACACGAATCTATTGGGGGTCGAATATTATATTTGCATCCCCCCCCCGCCCTTTCTCCCTTCCTTACCCGAGCACCTCATTTTTTATGGTATTTGTGTTGCTGAATCTTCAATTTCCCATGTAACATTTTTGTCTTCTTTTTTTCCTTTTGGGGAGGGGGGCATTCTATTGTATACCCTTCTTTGGTTTATGGCTTCTAATAACTTCCTTTTGGATCTTCTGATAACTACCATTCGGTATCTTCAAGTTCTTTTTCACTTTGATACAGCACAGGACCCAACAAAAACCGGGGTAAATTTGTAATCATGGGGATAATTCATATTCATTGTTGGCAATTGTTACTTCCGGCGAGGTATTTTCTACACAACAGGAATTAGCAAACTTAAATTGCTAACAGGGAATCAATTTGCACGATTAGATTCCATTTTACTTGTGGCGGTTAAAACACACGATCTAACGAGTATCAGCGGGCTATCAGTAATTGTTGGTGAGTTTTACAAGACATCAGATTGCTCAAAATTACGATAATATACCCATCATAGCGACTCCTTTTCACGCACACGAATGTCATTACGAGTATAGCTGACAATTGAAACAGTTTCCG
>MJUT01053811.1:0-10139 GCA_002080005.1 Gigantidas platifrons
CAAGCACTGCTTTGCTTGATGATAATGCCCCACCTTCTAAACTACGAAGGATGACACAGGAAAATCAAAGGTGAGTCGATCAATAAATATGATAATGAGTAGATAGATGTATGCTACTTTGGTTCAAGATTAGCGAATAATGTACATACATGTATACCAGATTTAAACTGAATTTTGGTTTACCTAATTATGAAAAGAAAGTTTAAACAGTGATGGTCATCAATTACACCAATATCAACAAAACAAACAATCACCTCTCACCTAAAGAAAGTTTAAACAGTGATGGTCATCAATTACACTGACATCAACAAAACAAACAATCACCTCTCACCTAAAGAAAGTTTAAACAGTGATGGTCATCAATTACACTGATATCAATAAAACAAACAATCACCTCTCACCTAAAGAAAGTTTAAACAGTGATGGTCACAAATTACACTAAGGTTTAATATACCACTAATTATTTTTTTTAAGTTCACCTGGACCAAAGGTCCAGGTAAACTATTGCCACCAGTTGGTGTCCGTCGTCTGTAAACTTTTCACATTTCAAGCTTCTTCTCCAAAACCACTGGGCCAATTAGAACCAATCTTAGCAGGAATGTTCCTTGGATGGTCCTCTACAACGTTTCTGTTTTTCGTTCCATTCGGATATTCAACATGGCTGCCAGGGCCAATAATATGCTCTGATTGGCTGAAATTTCAAAGATCCTCTTCTCTGAAACTAATGAACTGACTGAACCCAAACTGTAAATGAATGATCATTGGAATGTCCTTTACCAAGTTTCTGTTTTTATGCCGATCGGAAATCCAAGATGGCTGCCACCACAGGACATATATTAACATTGGACCCTGTGGGAAAATGTTCAAATGCCTTCTTCTCAGAAACTACAAATATGATTAAAGCCAAACTGTACATGAATGTTCATTGGATGGTCCCCTACAAAGTTTTGGTTTTTTGTTCCGATATAAAATGGAAGATGGTGGCTCTGATTGAAACTAAACTGTGCATCAATCATTGGAAGGTCCTTTACAAACTTTGTGTTTTTATGTTGATTGGAATTCCAAGAAGATTACCGCTGCAGGACATAGTTTTTGCATAGGACCAATTGGTTCTTTTTATAACCAGGTGAACGATACAGGTTCTTGAGAGCTTCTGGTGTATTTATGTTCTCCCTGGAAGTGAGTACAGAATGTTTTTCTTTTATATTGAGTATTGAATTTCAGTCCTTATTTTTGTCTAAAAAGTCCTAAAAATAGCCCTTATATTTTAAGAATTTTGCCCTAAAAAAAAGCCCTTATTTTTCACAAAATCTTGCTTGAAAGCCTGGCAACATGATGGCCTAGAGCAAAGCAGACAATCTAGCACAACATGATGGCCTAGAGCAAAGCAGACAATCCAGCACAACATGATGGCCTAGAACAAAGCAGACAATCCAGCACAACATAATGGCCTAGTGCAAAGCAGACAATCCAGCGCAACATGATGTCATAGAACAAAGCAAACATGATTATAATCTCACCAAAAAGAAATTTGTTCCCACTATGATATAGTTAAAAATCTACTGACGTGTAACTGACTCATGAACGAACGAACGAACGAACGATCGTGATAAGACTGCCCATGGGACAGCAGTAATGACTGAAACATTGATAATGCTTGAGTCACAGGCTATGGACTGCAAATGAAGCAATTGACAACGTTTAGTTTAAAAAGGGATGCAACTCTAGAACCTCGAGCGGTCATTAACATGTTAATGACTGGTGGATTTCTTTAGCACAGATTAATGCGTGACACATGACCATATCTACACAAATGAAAAAGTCGAATTTAGAACTGATATGAAATAATAATATACAATTATTGACTGTTGTTAAGGTTAATAATAAGGATCTATCGTTCCAAGATATATGATATTTACCGACGCCGAAGACGGGGATAATATCATATATCTTGAAACGATAGATCCTTATATAATCGAAATGAAAGTCAGTAATTGTTTTATTATATGAAACTGTTATTAATGTCCTCTAGGTCATGTTTTATAAATTGGCATTAAACACTACATGTGTTTTTTGTAAATTTCAATGATAACAAGAAAGATTTATGTATACTGCAAAGATTAATTTAGATCGTTCCAGAGGAGCCTTTGGAACATTATATTAACCTCACGTGACGCTAAAATTAAAAGTAGGGGTTTTCTGATTTTAGAGTCACATGAGGTTAATATAACGTTCCAAATGCTCCTCTGGAACGATCAAAATTAATCTTTGTGGAAATTGAAGGCTTAGACAGTATTCATAAGTTCTATCAAGAAAAAATTTCATGCTTTTAGCCAATCAGATAAAAGAAATATTTATAGTCATATAATAATGATTAATATTGACAGATTTGGAATATCGACATCTAGTCGGTTACAAGGTACCAGTCATGAAAAGAACCCGGAAGAAGCATCTGTTTCTAAAGTAGAATCAGAGAAGAGACCCCAGAAAAAAAAGATCAAGAAAGTGAATAAAGACGAGAAAATGTTGATACTGACTTGTTATATATCACTGAAAATTAAAAGTGATTGGGACAAACTGACGGATAATGTTTATAAGAAGCGTAAACTAGCATTGTCAAAGGAGATGACCAAGCATTATGAAGATCTTTATAAACAAAATAAACTAAAAAATAGAATTAAAGGTTATATGCAAAGGGTACAAAGTGGTAGAGCTAAAGAGACAGATCCAGAAATCAAAGCTTTGATATGAATGTTGTGAAATCCAATGAACCAGCTGAAACACCGCGGGGGTTACAAAATGTACATGTTAATGTTGTATAAAGGTAGATGTGCCGTTGGAATTTGGTCGACTTTTTCAACTTTGAAATATATGATTTGGTTGTAAATTGTCCACTTCAATATTTCAATGGGTGGGGATTTAATGTTATGCTAGCAGGGGTTAAAAATTATGTAGGTCCCATGTCTGTGATATTTTGCTACTGACTTCGGAGTTGTACATCAGGCATTAACGGTGCCCGCAGACCTTCTGATTGTCTCTGTTGAAGTGTTATTATTATTTGCTATGTTTATTAAACTCTTTAAACATCTATTGCATTAAATCACAGATCTGCTGATTTCGATAAAAATCTTCATGGAATGATATGTTACCGGTCACAAACAGTTATCTATTTTATAAAGTAATATCACTAAAGAATTCTCCATTGCATTCTATGTTAAATACAATCTTTGTGAGCTTTCATACAGGTTTCACCTGAAGTTTGATACACGTGACACTCCTAACTCATGGAAGGGGTGTGCCTAATTGGAAGCTTACTTCGGAAAATCAACATACATTTAATGGCATATAAGAAAAAACAGACAGTCTGAAGTTGCCTACAATATACCCTCAAAAATCCTACCTTCACTTTCGATTTAACACAAGTTCAGGTGGTTTCTTTCCAATGCAATATGTTTTTTTTTATTTAAAACCACAAGGTCATCAAATATGGGTTTAAAATTATCCTAATATCTGTAGATGTGTGCTGGCATTCAGTATTTTGCAGTTTCTAATAGTGTTTATTTTTTTATCTAACAATGTAGGAATTCATTTTGTATTTAAGTACTACTTTATCGTATATCCTTTTCGACTGGTTCCCGGGTTTAGTGGTATTACACCTTATTTGCAAAGGGAACTGCCATTGTTGTTATTCACTTCCTGAAAACAAAGGATGGATTGCGATAAGGTCCTAAATCGGCCCAAGGAGAGGGTGTGAAATTATATTTTACAGAATCATATCTTTATTACTATTTTTCGAAAGTCTGATGTTATAATTTTTTGAAACACGAAAAGTTTTTATATAATATTGATGTACTACTCAGAAATATGTTGACTTTTTACACCACTATTGGTCAGCATTACCATTAGGCCTATGGTAAAATGTAATCAACTGACCCCTTTTAGCTTAATGTTTTACTATGCCTTGCACGCGGAACCAGCTTGACATTAATACAATACGTCATGTACTTAATGAGAAGGGTACATGCAAAATATCCATCTGGTTCTGCGCATGCGTGCAAGGCATATTAAACAATGAGAAAAACCGCAAGCGTTATTAAATGGGTTGCGATAAGATGCTAATTTGGCCCTAAAGGAGAATTAATTTTTTTCTCCAGTAAACTGTGCGGCATCATTATATTTCTAAAGCCTATTCATTTTAGTCTTCAGAATATATAATAATAATTTGGTACTCTGGCTTGTGATTGAGAAAAAAAAACTTGGTTTTTGACCCCCCTACTCTATGTGATTAGCATTGCGCCTATGGGAAAATGTCCAGCAAAGGCATTGTTCTGACTGAATTTTCACTATGCCTTGCATTCGGAACATGCTTAATAATTATGTCCCCCAAACAAAGTTTGGGAGACATATTGTGTTTGCTCCGTTTCTTATTCTTATTATACTTATCATTATTCTTTCTTTCTTTCTTTCTTTCTTTCTTTCTTTCTTTCTTCCGCCAAAAGTTTGTCAGACGCATTTCTCTGCGACTACTGAACGGAAATCAATGAAACTTCACAGGAATGTTAAGCACCATGAGTAGATGTGCAGACTACTTTCGGAATTTTCAAAATGGCTGCCGTTGCCATGGAAACGGCCAAAATGCTAAAAAATTGAAAAACACAAAAATTATCATAGCAGGTTACTCGCCAAACAGAAATTGATGAAACGTGATAGGAACAAAATCCACATCTAGTGGAACGAAATAAGCACAAAAAATTCGGAATCAATTGGACAAACTTTGCCGCAGTGGCCATGGAAACAAAAAAGGGGGATTTAAAAAAAATTGGATTCCTTTCATCAAACTTCATGTATCTTTGTAGGAATATCCACCGTGGTATGTGGCAGCTTTTGTGGGTTTGAAAAAATTCAAAATGATGACCGTTGCCATGGTAACTAAAGTACAAAATGGCCACCAAATATAAAAATCCTCCGATTTCGGCAAAATCTTGTTTCTAAGTAGATTATGATGTTGCGAATTGATATTCATCGTTGGTTTGCTATGTCGGCCATTTTGAAGCCAAAATGGCCACCGAAATACAAAAATCCTCCGATTTGGGCGAAATTTTGTTTCCAAGTAGATTTTGATGTTGGGAATTGATATCCATGCTTTGGGAGCCATATTATGATCCTTCAGATCATATCATATCTTGTGTATTGTTCGTTTGGGGGACATTTGTAATGCTCTGCGTTACAGTAACCAATATTTATATCATAAATCAATTATATCATAGGTAGTATTCATGCAAAAAATCTATATGGTTCCACATACAAGACATATTGAAAATTAGAAAAATGGTATATTTTTTGGGTAAAATGCGTAATTGCTTTAATATAGAATTTGTACATTATGCATGCCTATGTATGTATGTACATACTTTACGGAATAAAATTATGACTGCACCACCTTACTCTTGTGATAAACATATAATGGCTATACACAGAGTTATCTACTCTTGGAAATGTGTCAAAATGGTGGGAAAAGTGATGAATTACCCTTGTAGCAGTATTGTCCACACAAGCAAAATGAAACAAGGCCACACGGTCTACGCATGCGTGGTTTGAACTTTTTAATACATTATAATAAAGTATATGCCTTAATATTTGGGCATATTTTATTTAATTCCACGTTGGGCCGAAAAACGGCCTTATCGCAACCCATCCTTTAAACGTCTGTCGTTCGATAACTTTTCACATTTTAATCTTCTCCACTGAAACCCCTCAGTCAAATGAAATGAAACTGGGTAGGAAGCATCTATGGAAGGTCCTCTATAACATTGCTCATTTCGTCCCGATCCATTAACAAACATGGCCACCACAGGCAACTATTGTTTCTGATTGGCCGATTTTTAAAAATCTTCTATGAAAACCACTTGACCAAATGAACCGAAACTTGGTAGGAAGCATCCATGGGCGGTCCTCTATACAGATTGCTAATTTCGTCCCGATCCATTAAACATGGCCGCCACAGGCAATTCTTGTTTATGATTGGTCGATTTCTAAAAATCTTCTCTGAAACTGCTTGGCCAAATTATCCGAAACTTGGTAGGAAGCATCTGTGCAAGGTCCTCTATAAAGATTGATAATTTCGTCTCGATCCTTTAACAGACATGGCCGCCACAGGCGATTCTTGTTTCTTATTGGCTGATTTTTTAACTTCTTTTCCTCTGAAACCGCTCAGCCAAATTTACCGAAACAATGTATGAAGCATCTCTGGAAGGTACTCTATTAAGATTGCTCATTTTATTCCGATCCGTCAAGAAACATGGCCGCCACAGGCAATTCTTGTTTCTGATTGGTTGATTTAAAAAATATATTTTCCTCTGAAACCACTTTGCCAAATGAACCAAAACGTGGTAAGATGCATCTATTGGTGGTCCTCTGTATAGATTGCTCGTTGCGTCCCGATCCATTTACAAATATGGCCGCCACAGGCAATTCTTGTTTCTGATTGGTCGATTTCTAAAAATCTTCTCCGAAACTGCTTTGCCAAATTATCCGAAACTTGGTAGGAAGCATCTGTGCAAGGTCCTCTATAAAGATTGATCATTTTGTCCCGATCTATTTGCAAACATGGTCGCCACAGGCAATTCTTGTTTCTGATTGGTCGATTTCTAAAAATCTTCTACTGATTCAGCTTGGCCAAATGGACCGAAACGTGGTAGGAAGTATATATGGAAGGTCCTCTATAAGAATTGCTAATTCCAGTTTAACAAACATGGCCACCATAGGCAATTAATGTTTCTGATTTGTTGATTTCTACAACAGCTTTTCCTCTGAAACCGATTAAGGCCAAATGACATGAAACCTGGTAGGAAGCAGCTATGGAAGCTCCTCTATAGGGATTGCTCATTTCGTTTTGATCCATTAACAAATATGGCCACCACAGGCAATTATTGTTTCAGATTGGTCGATTTCTAAAAATCTGTTTCTCTGAAACTGCCATTGCAGTTTTCCCATTTTCACGGTTGTTGACTGATTTTGTCTGTTTGTACACTTATGAGTTTTGCCTTTCCCTTTGAAAGATTGCCCGGAGTTCGGTAATTTTGTTATTACCCTTATTTGCCAAATAAACTGAAATTTGGTGGGAAGCACCTATGGAAGGTTCTGTATTAAATTTCCTCAAAGCAGAATGAAAGGTGAGCAACACAGGCCCATCCCGCTGAGCCTCTAGTTAGACATCATATTACTTGGAATGACCGACAGTCCTTTGCATCTGATCATGATACAGCATTAGATGATATGTTCTCATAGCAATGTTAATCTAAACAAATGAAAAGGTAGAATGTAACAATAAGCCCGACTTAAAACCGTATGAAATAATTATGAACCCATGTATGGTATATCAATGTTATATTTCAAAAAGTACATGCAGCTTCTTTATTGCCAATGCAAATTCTTCTATAGTTGTGTTACAAATTAACATAATAAGATGCCAAATTGTTTAATTTGAATTTCAATCTAATACATTTATATGAATGGGTATGACTCTCATACTGAAGAGAAATATGAATGGGGAAGGGTATTTTTCAAACTCCAGCGGCACCACCATACCTAGTTTTAGTTTTACCTTAAATTAGCCCCCATTTTTTATATAAAATGTTATTGTACATTTTGATGTAATTTTATTTTACTTTAGTTTGATGTATTTTTAGAAGCTATATAAATTTATTTTACTTTAGTTTGATGTATTTTTAGAAGCTATATAATTTTATTTTACTGTAGTTTGATGTATTTTAAAAGCTATATAATATTATTTTACTTTAGTTTGATGTATTATACTGTTTTCATTTTCATTCGTTGAATACCAAATTTTCGTGGTTAGTTGGTACTTTCAAAGGACGAAATTCAGTACAGCAGTCTGCACGAGGTATATATAACAAGAGATGTTGTAACAAAGAATCAATACGATGGGAATAAAATCAACAAACAAATCTTCTTGCGTCATTCCACGAAAATTGATTTCAACGAAAGTGGATGCACACTCTGTACTTTTGAATAAAATAAATGGAAGCGTCTCAGCATCCTGATCGATGTTTCTTAATCTGAGACCATGTAGTCGAATACCTTATTTTTTTATTTTTTTTCTTAAATTTAGGGGAGGGTGCAGCTGTTTTTGAGTTATTGGTTATAAATTGAAATGGATCCGACCATTTTTTCTAATTCATTAAACATAGATAATCACAAAATTACAAATAAAATGGTGAATCATCAGATCTATGTATCTGATCAGTACATATATACTATTAGATATAAAAAAAATAAAAAGGCCTTTTATGTTGTTGATCATGATATCATGTCTAAAAAGCTTGAAATATATGGATTCAATAAAAAAAAGCTTTAGCTCTTTTTAATTCTCATATGACAAATAGAACACAACATGTACAAATCGGAAATGCTCTTGATGATAAATGTCCAGTAAAATATGGAGTACCTCAAGTGCTCTTGATGATAAATGTCCAGTAAAATAAGGAGTACCTCAAGGGTCAACACTTGGCCCATTATTGTTTATTTTATACATGTATATAAATGATTTGCCTTTAAGTATTTCAAATTGCAACACTGATATGTATGCTGATGATTCTACAATACACATTTCTGGGAGAAATATTTCAGATATACAAATTAAAGTACAAGAAGACTTGAATATAATTAAATTATGGTGAAAGGATAATAACATGTTCATAAATTGTAATAAAACTAAATGTATGACAATTGGAACAAAGCAAAAACTTGCATTTCAAAATAAAGAACTATCTTTGACTGTTAATTCTGAACAATTACAACATTCAGCTTGTGAAAAATTACTTGGTATCAAAATTTACTCAAATCTAAATTGGAAACACCAAATTGATCAAATCTGTTCTAAAATATTATAAAAAATCTACCTTCTTTCAAAAATTAAGAAATATTTAAATCTTAAATCAAGGAAACTTTTTTATTCAGGTAATTTTTGCCTTTAATTGATTATTGCTGTGTTGTTTGGGGAGCTTGTTCAAATGAGGGACTAAATCGCATTCTTAAATTGCAAAAAAGAACAGCAAGATTGATATTAGATCAAGATCCCGTAGCACCCTCTGAACCTCTATTTTAACAACTGGGATTGATGAGTTTTGAACAAAGAATTAAATATCATTAATATCTTCTTATTTCAAAATGTCTAAAGAATGAGGCACCTGTATATTTAAAAAATAAAATCCAATACTTGTCTGATAGAAATCCTTACTCTCTCCGAAATGTTGTAAGTGAAAAATTACAAATCCCAAATCGGCCGGATCCAGGAGGATCGTGATTTTTCACACGAAAAACACCCAAAATTTTCCCGCCTCCCTCCGCTCTGCGCAATTTTTTAAAGTGCACCCCCCCTCCCCCTCTAACTTGAAATCCTGGACCCGCCCCTGCAAATGCAAAAACTGAACTTTTTAAGAAAACTTTTACATACTCTGGACCAAAGCTATGGAATCGATATGACAAGGTTCTTCTTATAATGCATTTAAAACAAAAGTTAAAAGTCTCATTTTAAATGATGATGTACAAATGTACCTTAAATTACCATTAAATGTTTACTAATTATAAGTTTGTTTATACTTATTAGAATGTAATGCTTCTTGTGTGTAACTTTAATATAGTATACTTTACAATGTATGTTTAAATATGTCAGTGGGGGCCTCAGGAAAGGTTAGTTATTAACTAACTGTGTAACCCTCTAAAAAAATTATTATTATTATTATTATTATATTATTATCAATTACAATATACTCACACATTTTCGCGTACATTCGTCATTTCATTTCCTATCATTTTGTTTGTATTTTTATACGGTTTGCAAAACCGTATTTACTTGTCGCCTTCCGGCCATTTTTGTTTGTTTACATGACAACCGTCATGATCTTATCACCTGTCGAGACATAATATGGCTCATCAAAATATAGATCTGGTGCTTGTTAGATAACACTACACTTTGAATGTTACTACTTTTGCAGATTTTAAGATAACTTATCGTGTCTCAAATGGTAAATGTTTAACTATGACAAATTGTCAGGAGGATTAAAATGCCGATATTTATATTGTTTCTCTTGCTTGTATTATTACGCTAGTTTTCATTC
>MJUT01053815.1:0-10954 GCA_002080005.1 Gigantidas platifrons
AAAGAACAGACAACACAATGGTCAAAAGAACAGACAACACAATGGCCAAAAGAACAGACAACACAATGGCCAAAAGAACAGACAACACAATGACCAAAAGAACAGACAACACAATGGCCAAAAGAACAGACAACACAATGGACAAAAGAACGGACAACACAATGACCAAAAGAACAGACAACACAATGGTCAAAAGAACAGACAACACAATGGTCAAAAGAACAGACAACACAATGGCCAAAAGAACAGACAACACAATGACCAAAAGAACAGACAACACAATGACCAAAAGAACAGACAACACAATGACCAAAAGAACAGACAACACAATGGCCAAAAGAACAGACAACACAATGGCCAAAAGAAAAATGACAAAAGGACAAACAATGATCTACAAACATACACTTAAAACGAAGATCGAGTAACACGAAAACGAGAGGTGAACTCATGTGCTCCGATAGGGTAGCTGTTCATGGAACTGATTCTCGAAGGTTTTTTTTCTGACAATGGATGTGTGTCTTATTGTTATCAAACATCTTATTACAAGTACAAGAACAAAAACAACAACAAAATAAAAAAGATACAAACTGAAAATCGTACTATATATGTTGAAGGAGCAGGAATTGCCTACCCTTCCGAATCACTCCCGTTTTAAGTGTGGCTCCTGTTCCTCGATCTTTCGTTTTATATGTTGTGTTTTGTAGATCATTGTTTGTTCTTATTTTTATTTGTGTCTGTCCTTCGATCTGGGGCTTCTGATTACCCCTTTGGTATCTTGAAATCTGTTCTTGGTATAAACATATTTTATTGGTATAGCTAACATATATAAACAGAACAATAGTAATCGTACAATATGATTCAGAAATAAGCAAATGCTTTTTTGAAATCTGTTTCCTATATCTGTTCTTAGAGAGAAATTATAATTTTATAGTTTTTGTTTTGACCCACATATGTGATGACGTTTGTCAGTTACTTTTGATCTCTAGTGTTCCTCTTTCTATAAGATATAAAACTGGATGATGAGACAAATATAACTGACTTCTACATGATTTGCTTGTTTGATGGTGTTTAACGCCACTTTCAACAATAATTCAGTTATATCGTGGCGGTCTGTTTTATTGGAGGAAATCGGAGGACATGTATGGAGAAAACCACCGACTTGTCCCAAGTCACGGACAAACTATATTACATAATGTTGTACACCTCGCCCTGATCTAATTTCGAACCCACAACATCAGTAGTGGTAGGCACAGATTGCATAGGTAGTATTAAATCCAACTACCATACGATCACGGCCACGACGACCCCGACTTCTACTTAAGAGTAATCTTAAAAACGTAAGACAGTCATAACCCAATTAGAAAAATGCTCTACATAGACGTTTATCTTACCTTTATTTTCAGTACACAGATAAGATAGATCATCTTGGCATATTTTTTCTTCGTTGTTAGACGTTTTATTATTTTCCTCAAGTTCTCCACAAAATCTTTCTTGATGATTCTTTACAAATTCACCTGTATATAATAAATCATTGTAATTTTTAAAACTTTGTTTTTGTTGTTGTAACTTGTTTTCTAATCCCCTTGATTAATATATAAAGAAGAAATTAATGTACATTTTGTAACCTATGGGGAACAACACGTTTGCGCGACTGTTTTGATAAAAATAACTCATTTGCGCGACCTTTTCCAAAAAAAAATTATAATACGTTTGCGCGACTCAATTTCTTAGTAGGTGACTAAGGTAAATATACGATTGCGTGACTTTTAAAATACTATAATGTTGGCAAATTTTATATCAACTTCTACTGAAATTGTGGGCAGCTTGTTCAAATCTAGATATCTCCTACTTATAGTACTGAAAAGCAATCACAGATCATGTAGAAATGTTATATAGTAAAACTGAACAGTACTCGCATATTGTGTTGCACATATATTTAGATGGGAAAGAGATTAACGAACATTTAATCACAAACGTTCTACCACTCGCTATGGAAAACTTTTTGACAAGTCGGGGCAAGCCTGGTATAAAATATGACGGATTACAGTACAGATTGGACAAGGAAACATCTGTATCAAAACTCTGGCGATGCGTACAGAAAACATGTTCGGTCAGATGCAAGACAGATCTGCAGGAATTGATGATTTTAGGAGGCCAGTTCGATCAATGTCAAGAGGAACCAAATCAAAAAAATATTGAGAAACAGAAAGTCCGAGTTGAGTGCAAGCGGAAAGCAGAGGAGGAACCATGTGAGAGGCCGTGTAAACGGATCATACAAGAAACTGAAAAACAAAACCCGACAGAAATACTACGGTCTAAAGATATAAGGTAAACTTAAATGCATTTATTTTTTAATATATATATAATATATATAATTTAATTTATTTCCGCGGGAAAAAAGGGGATCCAATCGGAGAGAATGTAGCTCTTCCCTGACATACAGATTAATTTGTTTATTTCATGTCTATTCGCCAGGCAGTATTGCACAGAAAACCCAACCGAAGCTACCGAAATCAAGGGAGGAAACTCACGAAGCAGTACAGACCCCCGTTTCACAACAGGTCGTAAATCGTACGATTTCCGACATATCTTACGACCACTTACCGACTAAGTTTGTGACCGTTACACAAAACTTGTCGGAATGTTTTTACGATTTCCAACTTGTGGTTATAACGTCTTCTTTGTGCGAAGGTACGAAAATCGATCAACTTACCCGGGCCGTACACATATCAGATAAATTCATACATTCGTTCAAACAAAATATTAAATTTAGTTATTGTATTGGTCTTTTTACATGTAGATACAAAGTAGAAGACGACAGTTTCAAAATGGAGACTGCTTTCTCAGGGAAAACTCTGCGATGTAAAGGAGACAATATCCGCTTTGATAAGGCTGATGACAGAAAAGTCAACAATAATAAAGAGAAAGTTCACTCCATCCCTCACTAGCAATGATACAAATATTTCCCAATGTATGACATTGGTGATTTTTGCAAAATTCTAGTCCGCCCACTCTTTTTTGGAGCATGTTGCCCCACATCAGGCATCATATATTTAACCTTATAATATCATAACTTAAGTCAGATTTAATTATGATTTATCTAAGAAAGACAATTATAGCGGATTCAAATGAAACTTTTCAAATGTGTAAGTATACATGTACATTTGTACAGATGCATGTATTTAACACCAATTAATTTACATGATTCTTTGAATAAAATTGATTACAGGTTTTTAATATATGGTCAAACGTTGACTTGAACAAAATAGCTATAGCTATAGCATACAAGCAATTTAAAAAAATATTTTCCCATATCAATATCAGCTTAAAAAATTTAAACCACCATATTGGGTTATAACGCAGAGACAATTTGAATACATGTAGTTATTCGCTTTACGTAACTTCTAGTTGAAACAAATATGCTTGACGGGTAATATTCCTATACAAGAAGAACTGGGGGCGGTTGCTCCCAAGCTTTTGAGATAAAAATGGAAAAAATACGTTGTTGTCCCCTATATTTGGAGGTAAAATATATGTTGTGCCCCTCCCCCACTTTCAAAATACTCGTCTGTCCCGTACAGTCGTGAGTAACCACGATACATTCCAGTAGATCGTTTTCTCGTGGACATTTATTCCACATCTCAGTATTTTCAATGAATATAACGTCTATAAATAGTTCCAACTTAAACTTAAAGCATGCGTACCAAAAAGTATCATGTCACTGAGATTTTTCCTTGTATAATATTTCATAATTACGTTTTATGAAGCGCACATTTCCGCCGTTTTTATTCGTTTTGGTTTGGTGGTGTTTAAAACACCAGTTTCAACAATATTTCAGTCACGGTTACATTTGTATATCGTGGCGGTTCCGGTTTTTTTTATCTGGATAGATTTCCTTGCAATAAAGAGAAAAAGACGTAGTTTTTTAAGTAAAATTTTGTTGTTTGTTAGAACGATATAAACACAAAAGAAATATCCGTTTTGTAAATATGACTTACATTGTACGCGGAAATTCAGTGCAATACGTCAACCGATTTGAAAATTATACTCACCGTAAAGGAAAATACATTTTATTTTGGGTATGCTATTTACAAGTGATGGAATATCATGATTCCTCAATGTAATTATGTACATTCAACGATTGTTTTTAACGATTTACGATTTACGACTACCCTGACCTAGTCAGTAATTTACGACCAAACAAATCCCGTATGAAACGGTGGTAAATCGTAAAGACGGTCGTACGACCAAGTTTACGATTTACGACCTTAATTATTTAATTAGTAAAATATGCTTAAAGGGGCATTATCTGCCAAATCGTAAATTTGTGTTACCCATAAAAACTATCAGGTATGATTGGTGCCTTAATAAAACGTGTTTCTGTAACTTATAAATGTTATGAATTGTACGCGCATCTGGGGGAAAACGTGTAACTGCTTATGTTTTGAGATCTATCAAGAAATGGACGTCATCTTATTAATTATCGACATTGTTTACGGAGTTTGTCGAATCGTCATTAAATCAGTACAACAATGCACTTATTTCTTATTTGTTGTGAATCTACTTTTAGTCGGTGTTAATTACGGAAAAAGAACCATGCCAGTTGGCAGTAAATAAGCGACAAAATACAAATTATTCGTTTTTACCTGTCAGGTCAATTGCATACGGAAAAAGCGAGGTCAAATTATTTGCTTGCAAGCAAATAAGTAATCGATGGTAATTTTCGTTCTCAAAAGGCGGAAAGTGGTTCGATAAGCTATTTAATGTGAAATAGTTACCTTTATTTCATCATTTTAAAGCTATTTACCAATTTCAAAGACATATACTTTTTTGGTCAAAATCGTAGCTAATGCCCCTTTAAATTTGAATTCATTAAAAAAAAAAATGTAAAAAATCGACAAAAGTACAAAAAGGGGAGGGTTCCCTCTCCATGTGCATGTGACTAACTATGTCGATCATTATAATTTTGAAAAGCACATGCGTTATAGGAACTATATATCGTCATGAAATACGTTTTGTAGTAGTATAATTAAATTCTATATGTGTAAATAAATATTCTATATAAAACCGAAGGGGCAACCACGAATGGGAAATCTAGAGATATTGACAATATCGGACGCACAAGATACAAGACGAAGACATAAACAACACAACATAACATAACGGCTTTTTCTTGTATATAGATTCTAGGTGTTTAAGCCATAATTATGCACGACAAATATTGATTGCTAGCGTGGAATCGAACAATTGCTTGCCATAATTTGAGTTAAGGTAGGTAAAGTTCGTATTATGGCTAATCAAATTATTTGGTTAGATAAAATTCGAATTGTAGCAAGACATAAATTGAATTACACCTAGCCATTAATATGGGACGAAGTCCCAACTATGGTAGAAATAGCAATTTTTTTCTATATACAAATGACAAAATTTTCATGCACCGGAAATGACATACCGGAAGTCAATACATGGTTAAATCTGTGCAGAAAATCGGATGCGGACGTTTCGTAACCTGGTCGTTTCGTACCTAGATCGGGACTTAAAAAACGACGGAAGCCCCTATTTGTCTCCCTCTTTTAAGAAAATTTGGATCCATCCTCGGTCTACTTTGAAAAAATATTATAGGTCCATATATCCGAGTTAACATTGTTTAAAAAAATATATTGGACTTCGTCCCAAGTTAGGTAATACCTATTATCATATTATGGGACGAAGTCCCAACTATAGTAGAAATAGCAATATTGTCCATATCACTAATGGCTTAAATATCTTGCACCGGAAATGACACACCGGAAACCAATACATGGCTAAATCTACAGAAAATCGGATACGCAGTAATCTGGAAGGGTGCAGGACGTTTCGTAACCTGGTCGTTTCGTACCAAGATAGGAAGGTTTCGCACCGGGGTAAAAATGTATAGTGAGACGTTTCGTACATTTTGTCAACTCATAGATTTGTAATAAACTCCTTGATTAAAATGTTGTATGTATAGTTGAAACTCTGGAACTACTTTCGGTTATGAATGTTAAAACAATGACTCAAAATCGCAGTGTCTTCTAGCCCATTAAACATATACCATGGGACTGACAATATCATTAAACAGAGTTTCATTTCTTCCTCCTCCTGTCCGAAATAATATTTTCTATGAAATTGAGACGTCGAGTACCGGATTATACTACACCGGACAGGGCAGGTCCCCGTTTTGGCGAAAAACCTTTAAAAACGACGGAAAATTTGGGTTTGGGTCCTCCTATTTGCCCCCTCTTTTAAGAAAGTCTGGATCCGTCCCCGGTTTACCTTGAAGAAAAAATTATAGGTCCATATATCTGAGTTAATATTGATTATAAAAAAAAATATATTGAACTTCGTCCCAAGTCAGGTAACACCTATTATCATATTATTTATTATTGTCTCTAATACCAAGCCATGTAAAATTCGCCCTCGTGTTTTATTTGGGAAAGGTCTGTGTTGCTGATATTGATAGTTTTCTGTCTTGTGTTTCTTTCTTATTTGCCTTCCTTCTTCATATTGTACCCAATGTTGCCTTAGAAGACAATTACAGACTTCGTTTCTAACATGTTCGGATCAAGTTATTATGAGTGCTTAACATAACGTTCCTTAATATTTCAGTTATTGCATTGTGGTAAGTTTTATTAGTTAGGAAACCGTGGTAGCTGAAGAAAACAAGGTGCATAGCGAAAGACAATGACATACTTTATATCAACATGCGGGAATCTAACTCATATGACTCCACCCCCCTTTTTTCATGGATGATCTTGGCTTTCCTGTTAAGGCCATTTTGCTTTCATTGCTTCTAAAAACTTTTAAATTATTTGATTGTCCCATCTATCGACTTTGAGCGTACCTGCTGAATGTTATTCCAAAAACGTGTCGTGCGCATTAAATTAGATATCTACGTTTTTATAACAATAGTCGGAATCTTACTCACAACGTTTACTGTTTGGAAAGTCACTGATTGGATATGTAGATACATTTACAGCACTCATACGATCGCGGCCAAGATGGTGTCTCTGCTTCTAACTTGATTGTAATATTCATAATTAACAGTTTAACTACCTCCATAATATAGCACTACTGATTCATTGGTTGTTCCACATAAACTCTCTGATCCTCCTCTGTGTAACTTATTTAATAATTTACCTCTATGATATAGAACTACTGATTCATTGGTTGTTCCACATAAACTCTCTGATCCTCCTCTATATGACTTATTTAATAATTTACCTCTATGATATAGAACTACTGATTCATTGGCTGTTCCACACGAACTCTCTGATCCTCCTATATATGACTTATTTAATAATTTACCTCTATAATATAGTACTACTGATTCATTGGTTATTCCACATAAACTCTCTGATTCTACACAGTTGTGTGGTACACAATCAGAATTAACTGTGACATCATTGTTTTTATAGCAAAAACATATGTTATCCTAGAATATAATTAACAGGCTTTTATTAAGCTTATGTCAATCAAATGAAAAACAGTTTCTAAATCTAATAAGAAAATCGTAAAAACAGTCAAATCGACACCTGTAACATACGTATGTATCCATGACAAGTCACTCTCCTAGTATGATACAATGACGCGGTTAGGCTGGTTTTATTCCTTAGCTTTCATGTGAAGTGGATTCATGTGAAGTGGAATGATGCGGTCATGCAGGTGTTGTCCACATAGGAGTAATATATAAAATGTTAAGAGGGTACCATACACTACAGGGAGATAACTCTTTAAAATCAGTTGAACGTTTTGATCATATGATGTTTGTATGCAGATTTCAAGCATCTCGGTGATCAAAACCACAGAGAGAAAAGCTGCTATGTGGCTAGTGAATTTATAGCTCTGAGTTTGTTGGCTGGAATTTGTTAAAATTTTGATATTTATTACAGTGGATATATTCAAACACACTACCAAAAAATAAGAAATTTAAACGAGCAGATCAAATTTTACCTGAGGTGTATGGTACCACCTTAAAACGTCAAATTAGTTATATATTTAAAACAAATACAAATTCAGTAAATATTAATCTTGCTCGTTGAACAGCAACAAATGTGACCTTTTGTGAATTGGTTTAGAGACGGAAAGGTCTTTATTTTTCTTTTATTTGTGGCATGATATAGATTCGAATTAGTATTATGGGTGTTATGCATCCATTTTAACACTATTTTGTAATCACATAAAAACACCAAAGTTCCGAACATTACGGACAAATTTTTATCACATGAAGTTGTAAGGGGTCCGGGTGGCTCAATGAGTTAGGTCGCTGGATCTAACAACTCATACAAGCCTATCACCAATACGGCGTGTGTTCGCGCCCGGCTTTCTAAATTACAAAAAAAGGATACACTCGACTCGCAACCGCAAGTGATCAAGTTTACCAGTTGCTTGCCCATGGTCAGTGGTTCTCTCCGGGTACTCCGGCTTCCTCCACCACTAAAACTGGTCGCCATGATATAGCTGAAATATTGTTGAAAGTGGCGTTAAACACCAAAAATCAATCAATCAATCATAAAGTTGTATATATTTAACCTTGCTACATGTGCTTGTTAGTGATGTGCTCGGATTGCAATTTTTAGATTTTTCATTTTTAAATTTGTTTTATTTTTAACTACTTCCAATTTATCTTACTTTATTTTTCATTGTTCATTCTAAAGAAAAAAAAGGCCCACTTTCAATTTGTATTTAACACGTATTAAAACAGTTTATTGGGATTTTCTGGTAATGACCTATTTTGCTCCCAGATATTTTACTATTGTTTGACTTTCCAGTATTTCACAGTTGATAGTTATTCCAGAAACGCCTCATGGAAACTTAATTCGATGTGTATTGTTGAATCCACATTAGAAATTAAACTGGTAATAAATCCAGAGATAACGAGGCTTAAAGGTACTAAAACTTTAGATAACGCGTTTCGTACTCGTACTAAAAAATGGCAAATCAGAAAAATGTATCACGGTGTTCCAATTGGACGGTTTTTTTTTTATTTTGTATGACATGAAAGTCGTATTCGGATGTTATATTGAGTATAAAATATGGGTATTTTTTTCAATTAATTAACTAATTTCAGCTATTTTCCTTTGAAGAAAAAATTCCTAAAGTTACAGGACATGGTCAGAACAGGTCCAAAATATATTTTTTGAAAGGGGATGTAGATGCTTTCAGCTATTTTCATTGATTTTCTGTTATTTTATTTAATAACCAGAATCATCCCAGATATAGCCGTACGTAAAGCATAGGAATATTTATTTCTAGAGTTACAGCACAAAACCTTTTCATCTCATCAAGAGTTGTTTTGTTATTGCTCGTTTCCATTGTTAAAATAGAACAAAATGCGTCACCATTAACAGATTGTAGCAGCTCAGTTAATGTATACATAGGTTAAGACTGTATACAGATAAATCGCAACATTCCCTACTATCAATCTATTTATTACCATAAAAGTCCCACTTCCTGTCCTAGCATGTGTCTTTACGTTCCGAGTTGTGTTATCCGTTACGATTTCCGCATAAAATGATATTCGGTTCGTCTGTACGTCAAGTTGTTTGTAGGAGGGAGCATGTTTTATTTACGTTATTTCTGTTTGTTTGCGCATAGAGGTGTCCAATACATATTGTGCTGGGGGGTGGGGGGGGTAGTGTTTTTCTTCGTCTTGTGTATCCTTTGTTCTCAGTTTGTCTGGAATTACCCTTTTTAAGATTATCCCTTCGGTATTCTTCTAGCCTTTATTTAACTATCTATTTTATTATTAAAATACCTTTGATTATAAAATAATACCTGTACCTGTAAACCAAAATATCTCCTTCCATTGTCAATCTTATGACAAGACGTAATACACTCCTGTAACAGGGATGATGTAGTTAAGTTAATTGATGCTTTATTATCGGTAAAATGTAGTTCGTTTAATGTACGTAAATTGTAACAACCTCCAATAAAACAAATCAAAAACCTCAAATTAATCAGGTTATATTGTTATTGCTTGTTTCTTATTTAACGCCATGTTTAGTCATATTCTATTTATATAGTGAAATTACCTAATACAGTGAAACCTGTCTAACATGAACTTCCGTAGGGCTAGCTTTTGTGTTCGGAATACACAGGTGTTCGGTTTATACAGGATAAATTAACAAAGATCTCCTACATTGCACTGAAACGGTTTATTATATACATTTATAACTGAAATTTACAGTTCATAAATAATGTAATTATTAATAAAAGAAATAAATAAATAAAAAAAACTAATCCTCCTCAGATATAAGTGACCTTTTCCGATTTTGGCTATCCTGTTTAAGCCTTTTGGTTTTATTGCTCCCAAAAATATTTGGCATTCTAATCTTTCTATTTTGAACATACCTGATGAAGGGTATTCCAGAAACGTGTCGTGTGCACTAAATTTTAAATATATGTTTTATTCAAGACGGCAACAACCTTATACAGACAAAAGGGTAAGCATGAAGTACTGAGATGGGCAGAAGTAATTATTGCTTATTGAAAATAAGATGCAATGAATACGGTCGGAAACGTTTGCCTTGTCAACGGGCCACATACGACCACTCCCACCAAACTGTAGGCTGTCTTCTACGTGCAAGGCGCGTGCCATATGTCATACACAGACCTGGCATGGATTTACGACCCGTCATAAGGCCGAGTGTGATATTTGATTCGACCGGCCTCATCTGTGGACGTGCCTTTGTCAGGGGTTCATATCTCGAAGCGCAGGAATTTAATCATTCATGTATTTTTAGCATAAGTAGGATGACTTACGTTATTTGTGTTTGTTTGTATATAGTGGTGTCTAACAAATATTGTGTTTTTGTTTTGTCTTGTATACCCTATGTTGCCAGTTTCTCTGGATTGTCCTTTTGTCGTCGTCTCTTCGGTATTCTCTACCGTTTATAGACGGGTAAAACACAATAAAGGGCAATGCAGTGTTGCA
>MJUT01053816.1:74210-117454 GCA_002080005.1 Gigantidas platifrons
TCTCTGTGGAGTTGTTTCTCTGATCAAATCTTAGTATACAAAGTTTCTCCATGTTAGACATCCTATAGTTGTACACACATGCTGCTGTTTTCTCTGTGGAGTTGTTTCTCTGATCAAATCTTAGTATACAAAGTTTTTCCATGTTAGACATCCTATAGTTGTACACACATGCTGCTGTTTTCTCTGTGGAGTTGTTTCTCTGATCAAATCTTAGTATACAAAGTTTCTCCATGTTAGACATCCTATAGTTGTACACACATGCTGCTGTTTTCTCTGTGGAGTTGTTTCTCTGATCAAATGTTGGGATACCAAATACATCATAGCTAAAGCTATGTACATGTAGGATATGGCATTAACTGTCCAGCAAATGTTTAACTTATACCGACATTACTGAGTGAAGAAATATAGATTCTCCTTCAGTTGCCCGTGGGATACGATATTTCTCCACTCGAGAGAGTGGAGAAATATCGTAACCCACATGGGTAACTGACGGAGAATTTGTTTCTCCCATTATTTAACACGAACTTTATAAAAGTTTATTTCAAAATTTGAAATTAATGCGGGCAAAGGCACGAGACATTTTAATCCTCTAGAGGATTACAGATTTTTCCACCACTGGTTCAGCGGGATCAAAACGCCGTAATAATGGAAGAAACATGTTTTTACATTTGACCAATGTAAGAGATTTGATAATTTTTTACTCTAGTGAAATTGAATGGTTTTTATTTACCATTGTTCTCCTACGATTATGCTCCACTCGAGAAAAGACGAAATTTTCCACACTTATAAAAGATATTCCTTCATCCACCACTTAATTACTTACATGATACATGTTTCAATCTTGTTACTTCCAAGTTCACGGGACCGTTGCAAAATTTTGAGTTACCAGAAATTCGACTTAAGCAGAGTAAGGGATTAACTAAGATAGGCAACTCTGTCATTAAGTTTGACAATAGTCTATACTTGGTCGACCTCTGGTGAGAATGCGGATAAGTAGTCCATTGAATTTCTAAGGATGGTAACTGATAATTTAAGTTGGCAGTCCTGTTTAGTATAAACCTACCATCTTCAGGTATATCTTGACAATATAAATCAGCCTCTATCTGACGACATAATGACATCAGTCTATTTTCTTCTGTCTTCGTAACATTTAAGTAATACTCTCCATCCTACAATATAAAGTACATTGTTTTTATATACACATTTACATGTCCAGTCAAACCTGTTGTTAGTGGAATAGGAACTACCTACCCTTCCGGAGCACCTGACTTCACCCCCGGTTTTTAGTGGGGTTCGTGTTACTCGATCTTTAGTTTTGTATGTTTTGTAGATCCTTTTCCCTTTACTTTTTTTTGGTCATCGTGTTATCTGTTCTTCGATATATGGATTGAGGCGATTCTGATTACCCCTTTGGTATCTTCAAACTCTTCTTAAGAGGTCACTTTTGAGACAAAGAAAAAGTGGCCTTATAAAACAGGTGACCTCTTAAAAGAGGTTCAAATCATATGAAATGTTCTATGAGAGGACAATAAAAAGGTAACATTTTATGACAGCTCAATAGAAGTGAGCTCATTGGCAGGGTTCACTGTATTTTCTATTGTAAAGGGTTGCAACAGATATTTTGCTAGTGTTTATTGGCTGAACTACGTATATATGGGCTGTTTCAAAAAAAATGACCCCATTTCTTTTATCATTGACCATTCTAATATGTGATGATTTAAATTGGGTTTTTTTGTATCAGAATATGTACTTTGGTATATAGAACATTGCTGCAAAATTTCACAGCATTATCTGCTATCACTAAAAAATAGCGTCCAAAAATGTATCAAAAAATGTCAGGAGTGTAACACTTTTAGTGTGACATTTACAAAGATGCATGGACTGCTATGTTGTGTAATTAGANCTTCAAACTCTTCTTAAGAGGTCACTTTTGAGACAAAGAAAAAGTGGCCTTATAAAACAGGTGACCTCTTAAAAGAGGTTCAAATCATATGAAATGTTCTATGAGAGGACAATAAAAAGGTAACCTTTTATGTGACAGCTCAATAGAAGTGAGCTCATTGGCAGGGTTCACTGTATTTTCTATTTTAAAGGGTTGCAACAGATATTTTGCTAGTGTTTATTGGCTGAACTACGTATATATACAGGCCATTTCACACTCATTTTACAGTACGAGTTATGCTCATTGAAGACCCTGGCTACAGTGACTGTGAAAAGTAGGACAGCAAGAAAAGCACTATTCCTCTTGGCCTTTTCTTCAATTTGTGTCTAAGTGTAAAGTTGGATAGTCTCTCATGTTCATTTACATTGATATCCTTGAATTTCTTACTACAAGCTGGAAGCTACAATCAGAGTACCAAGAGAAACACCGATGTGTCGCAAGTCACATACTTTATCATATAATGTAATATATCGAGTACACCCCACCATGAGCAGGATTGGAACTCACAAGTTTAGTGGTGATACTTTTGTAGGTACTGACTGCATATGTAGTTGTAAATCAAACTACCATAGGGTCACAACCATGACAGCCTCTGGTACAGAAGAATTAAGAAGAATTTTTTATTGTCCAAGAGAGGGCCCACAAAGGGCAAAGTCATTACAGTAATTCATAAACAATAAATATTTTTTGTTCCAGGAATCAAAATTCATTAGCTGTTTCATGTTTCATGACAATCATAATAAAATAACGTTTATTAGGGTTAATAACATCATTAATATTTGAGGAGATTTGAATCTCAGACTCTGACCCGACCGCATCAGTGGTGTAATGGTTATTGTGCACGCCTCGAGTGTGGTGGATCGTGGGTTCAAGCCCCGGTCGGGTCAAACCAAAGACTATAAAATTGGTACTTGTTGCTTCTCCACTAAGCACACAGCATTAAGGAAAAAGAGCAAAGAAAGGCTGGCTCAGAATCATATATATATGGGTGTTCACATATAGGGTGACATGTCTATCAACAGACTGTTGTTTCAGTGAGCTAGCACTGTAAAAATATAACTAAGTGTGTTGGTTTAGTACAAAGCGGATCTCGTTTTAAAATTAACAAAAATGTAGCTGAAAAATTGCTGAGTTGGCGTTAAACAACAATCACTCACTCACCAACTAAAAAACATTATAAATATTTCAGAAGCCTGATATCTCAGACTCTGAACTTTTCACCTGTAATGACCTGTATTTGTGATATTGACTTGATTCATAGGAACTAGGAAGAAAATTGTTGATGTGATTGTTATCAGACTGACTGATATTTATCACTTTTAGTTGTAAACAGCATCTGAATCATGTCTTCTCAAGAAATCATCAATGTTATTGTTTTCCAGGAACATTTAAAGTGTAGTCTGGATTATGGTGTTTAACACCACTGTCAACAATATTTCAGCTATATTGTGGCAGTTTTAAAATGTCAAACAAAGAACAACTAATTATAAAATTAAAGGGCAGGAATGTTAAAACAGAAAAATCATCTGGTATGTTTTATTTTTAGTTACAGTAGAACATTATAATGTCAAGGTCACAAGGGGAGATAATTTTACTTCTGAGTATCCCAAAATTCGTGTTATCTGAGGTACATGTATAATATGAACTGAGGAAATATTTACTTTTCAGTTATTGAGTGATTATTGTTTAACGCCAATTCAGCCATATCATGACGAGAACTAGTTAATATTCAGTGAAATGATGACGAGGTCTGCTTTGTTCTAGACCAACACGCTGATCATGAGTTGGATTTTTATAGTGCTAGCTCACTGAAACAACAGTCTGCGGGTAGACATGTCGCTCCACTTGGACACATTATTCTGATTCTGAGCCAACCAGTCTTTGCTCTTTCTCCTTAATGCTGCGTGCTTAGATAAAGCCTTTGGTATGATCTGACAGGGGCTCTAACCCACTATCTACTGCACTCGAGGCCAGCACGCTAACCATTACACCACCGATGAACCCACGATCTACCACACTCGAGGCCAGCACGCTAACCATTACACCACCGATGAACCCACGATCTACCACACTCGAGGCCAGCACGCTAACCATTGCACCACAGATGAACCCATGATCTACCACACTCGAGGCCAGCACGCTAACCATTACACCACCGATGCGGTTTTGAGTTATTGAAGCATACAACTCATTAATTTGTGATGATTAAGTTTGACTGTGTATATACTATTTGCACGTTTGGTTTTTTTTCTTGTATAATAAATATTCTGGGTATGGAATCTGAGTAAAACTAGCTCTGTACAGACAATAACGAACCTTCCTTCTTAAAACAGTGTATCGATCCCATTACCCAGTTTAACTTCACCACATTTTTGTGCCTGTCCCAAACCAGAGCCTGGATTTCCAACATCATATGTCATGGTATTTTTTGTGTTCAGTGAGTTAAGATGAGAGGTGATTGTTCATCTTGTTGTTACTGATGGAAATCTCAAAGATAAGGCTTAAGATACAACTACAATACCATATAGTCACTCTCAAAGTCAAAATGGACTAAGTAGTAGATAAAAACAATAAGATCAGCTTTGAAGGTCTAGACATATATTATCACTAGCATCATAGCTTGTCCTATTTGTCTCGACCTTCAATACTGCCGTTATACTAATATTTATCCCTTAATAACTTACCAACTTGGTATCTCCTGTAGGATATTGTGAACTATCAAACACAGTATGTCTGTTAATTAGACTAGAATTAATTCTATTAATAACTTACCAACTTGGTATCTCCTGTAGGATATTGTGAACTATCTAACACAGTATGTCCATTAATTAGACTAGAATTACTTCTATTAATAACTTACCAACTTGGTATCTCCTGTAGGATATTGTGAACTATCTAGCACAGTATGTCCATTAATTAGACTAGAATTAATTCTATTAATAACTTACCAACTTGGTATCTCCTGTAGGATATTGTGAACTATCTAACACAGTATGTCCATTAATTAGACTAGAATTAATTCCGTTCGTCACATTTCTATTTGTTCTATTGTACACTAGTGGTTGAGGACATATTAATCCAAATTCTGAATTACTACTGATACTTGTCCGTTGAACAGGGGAGACAACCTTTGCCATCTCTGGAGACATAGGATCTGAGCGTAGAGAGGATGTGCTGGAATACGGTGATCTACCGTCTTTTTTAACTTTATAAGAGCTATATTGACTATAACGACCGTATCCACTGACTGAACAACTAAGTCGTAAATATGACGGTGATTTGGTATATTCCGGTAACACTATTTCAGCACTGTCAGCCAGTTTCGGCATGTCTGTATATTCCACATGGTGTTTGGTTAAATGAATGGCAGGCGTATTAGTTATGACGGGGTTTAATGCTGTCTCTGATAATGATTGGTCTCGTCTATTATTATTCAATGATGCTTGAGTACTGTCAGACGATAAGTTATCCTGCGTACTGCTGAACACAACTTTACTGGGCGTGGTCACGTCCCTACTCCCTTCAGTCAGGATTGATGGATCACTACCTGCAAACAAACAAAAATTATTTAAGTTGTAAATTGGTTTTAAATGGAAGACATTTTCAAACAAATATAAAGTAAAATGTATATCTGAAATCAACATAAAACTGAAATTAAAAAAAAAAAAGTTATATTAATTAAATTCTTTATTTATTTAATAGTGAAGGTACATACAGCCAAGGGCTACTAGTCATTTACTTTAAATAAATAATGAAAGCACAAATATCTTCAAAACGTCTTCAGTTTGTCCCACAAATATCTTCAAAACTGCCTGCATTTGTCCCAGAAATGTCTTCAAAACTGTCTACAGTTTGTTAAACCAATTTAAAACACTACAGATACAGTAAATTGAGTAATTACCTAAAACACTACAGATACGGTAAATTGAGTAATTACCTAAAACACTACAGATACGGTAAATTGAGTAATTACCTAAAACACTACAGATACGGTAAATTGAGTAATTACCTAAAACACTACAGATACAGTAAATTGAGTAATTACCTAAAACACTACAGATACAGTAAATTGAGTAATTACCTAAAAAAATGAAATATTTCAAATTCCATCTTTTTTTCCTCCTTATTCAAGAAATTTGTCACATAACCAACAATAACAGATAGTATTGTGTGTGGTAATTAGTCCTCTCCTTACATGTCATGTGATAGATATTTTTACATGGTAAATTAATTAACTACATTACAAGATAAATACCAATGTCATTCATTAATAGAAAGATGAAATAACATTTAAAACTGTCAAACTGTCAGTTCTGTGACAGCCACCATGTCTTATTAAAATATACAATCTTATTTGATTTTCTTGCTTTCCAAAACTGTTAAATTATTTGGCATCAGTGGTTTTCTCTGGTTACTCCAGTTTCCTCCACAAATAAAACTGACCACGATATAACTGAAATATTGCTGAAAGTGGCATTAAACACCATAACTCTAAATTATTTGGCTTTCCATTCTTTTGCCTTTGAACTGATATTGTGTGCGTTAAATTAGAACTCTATGCTTTTATTCCAGAATGTTTGTCCATTTAAAATTTGAAATTTTCAAGTTAATAAACCGGGATGTCTGGATGTCTCGAAACAAAGACTTTCAGTTTAAGATTTTGTTCAAATATAAACTCACGTTTGTTAATAAAAATACATGCAAGTTAAATCTGAGATTCTTATAAGAAGCCTGGGCCAAGGTTTTTCATTAAAAACACCAGATTAAATTGGATTAAAAACTAAAAAAAGATTAAAGATTGCTGCCACAGTTTTGTACAAGTTCATCACAGTCCAGGATAATTTTATTTATGAAGACTGGAGTATAAACCTGTAGATTAGGGAGAACAAACCTGTAGATTAGGGAGGAAAAAACAGGAAATTAAAATAACAGATTAGAAATAATATTTAAAAAAAAAAAACTGACATGATATCAATCTACCAGTAATTAAAATCAGATCTTGAATTGGTCCCTTGAAATTTAACTTACAAAATTACAAAACATTGATATAAAAAAAAATAATCACAAAAGATGAAAATTGTATTTACACACCTGGAAAGCTGTTAAGCATTTCTAACTTGAAAGCCTTCTAATGCTCAGAACAATAAGATATACATGTACTTTCTGTCTGTCAAACAGAAAGTAAGAAGTGAAAGTACATGTATGAACCTGACTTGATTATCTGTTGATCTAATCATAACATTGTACATCTGTTTATAAATAGAAGTAATAATTACCATACATGTAATAGACATATCACCCCAGGGTTGTGACCTTATCAACAAGGTCAAATTATTGATAAAACATGTTGATTTCCTCCAGGGAGAATGTCAATTGATTTGTACTCCAGTATGCATTATTGTTAATAACTGCAGGGATCATTCATTGTTGTTAACAACTGCAGGGATCATTCATTGTGACATTCTGCATTTGTGACAAATAAAGACTGTTTAATTGTGCACATGTATCACTTTTACGTAAGCTATTTTATCATGGTATTTTATTTTAAAGAAATTGTCTGCTTCCAAAGGGAAAACATAAATTTTACATATCCATAAATCTAAATTCTATCATATCTTTTTTAATCATATTTGATATTGAGATTTCAATTAGGGAGAGATCTTTTGTATTCAATATGCAGTCAAACCTGTGTATAAAAACCACTCATGGGAACCTGAAAATGTGTCCTTTATGAGCAGTTGTCCTTTATATACAGGTTAAAATTATATCCTCTATTCATTAATGGGAAAAAAGAGACTGTCCTTTATAGACAGTGATTTGTTATGTATAGGTGCCCTTTAAGGCAGGTTTGACTATATTTTCATAATATTTCAAAATATATGCTAACACTTATTGAAAGCACTGTGCACTGAACGAAAATTTTGTAAAATTTTCACACGGAACAATAGAAAGATTTGAGATAAGTATTTATACAAAGTTATATTCTATAAGCTTTTAAATATACACAAAACTTTCTAAAGAAAATTATCACTGCTGAAAAAGATTCACATCAGCTGTCTACCTACACATAATGTTCAAGATCATCAAACAAATCTCTCTGTCACTTTGAAATATTTTTTGAATGAATCCTGTTTAAAACAGCTGACTCAATTCTGCACCAGACCTCATTCTACACAAAACATACAGACTGTAGAGTTCATTACTTATCATGTACTGATGGTGATTACAGACTGTAGAGTTCATTACTTATCATGTACTGATGGTGATTAAGAAATACAGATGTAAGATAGCAAAGAAATAAACCAAAAAATCTTTGTTGAAATAACCATGAGACAACTAAGGTTAAGGACCAGAATAAGAAATCTAGTTTTAATGTGAATTTCCATCAAACAGTAGGACATCATTGTATATATACCTACACCCTATAGATAATAATCAAAAGAAATAAATGTCATTAAACTTGCTGTTTTGATGAATAGCCTATTTGAACTGTAATACAGATTTATACACTGAATTATAAATTCAATCGTAACTGCTACCACCTTTATAGGATTATTCAGGCTTGTAAAATCATAGATATACGTACACAAAGCAATGGTTCTTATAAGCGTTTAATGTCATTTTAGAAATAACTGAATCAACAAGAAGTCTTTATGTAAAAGTACAGTCATCAAAAAATAAAAGTACTATTTTTGTTCTTTTTGACTCAATAGTTTTGTTGTTTCATTCATACCCTCTGTTACAAAAACAGTACAATGACTTACTGTCATGCATATTGTCAATATAACAAATTAATGACAATTAAAGTCAGATTGATCTAATTTTAACAAGAAAGTCTGAACATAAAAACTGTCACAATTCACTATTGTTAAATTTAAATTAAATTAAAATTCTTTATTGATGATCTTTTGACTTTTTACAATCTTTTAATTCAGAAAACTGTAGGTCCCAACAAATCTCAGAAAACTGTAGGTCCCAACAAATCTCAGAAAACTGTAGGTCCCAACAAATCTCAACTCATCTTTTATTTCTTTAGCTCCTGCAGAGAAGCATGAGACATTGTTAAGTAGTTTTATGACCATCAGTCCATGATGAGAAACTAAAGAGAGATCAAACACTGTTACACACCTACTGTTAAGATGAAATTAAATAATATTGAAATTTCTGTTGGGGTCCATCTAAAGATCCAGAACTCTTATGACACATATAGAGGCTCAGGATAAATAAATATGACATAGTTTCTCCACTCAGTGGTATGCTACCCCCCCCCCCCCTCCAACCAGAAGGGGCATCTGAAATGAACTAGCAGTACACAACATGCCCTACAGACAGAAGATGTTCCTCATGTTAAAAAAACTTTTTCTTGTCATGTATATAGCTGAAATAACACTCATTTGCCACTAAACAACAATCAATCAATTATCTGATGATACATGGACACATCATCAAAATTTGTCTGGCTATTTACCAATGAACATGAACAAGTTTAAAAAAAAATACGTAGCTTTATTGAAGAATGTTTTTTGCTGCACTGATCGTATAGATAAATATGTTTTCCTCTTTTTTGTATCTACATGTATCTTTATATGTCTCCAATCATTCCAATCATTGTATTAAATTGTTTGCCCCTTGTGGGACCTTAATTGGCAATAAAAATTATTATTCTTATTATTCTTATTCTTATAGATATCATTACTTATTTGGTTAGGTGAATTATTATAGTTATTATACATGTTATATTAAATGTGAATTGATTTATGGTGGTATTTGATAGGCTCTGATCTGGCCGTGCAGTCACTGAACATAAATATGTTTTCCTGTTTTTTGTTTGTTTTTTTGTGTCTACATGTATCTTTATATGTCTCCAATCACTGTATTAAATTGTTTGCCCTTTGTGGGACCTTAATTGGCAATAAAAATTCTTATTCTTATTCTTATTCTGTATAAATATGTGTGAATATTAAAATATACCAGTGAAGTATTAGATAGAATTAATTCCAGTCCCTTTCCTTAAGACTGGCCATCATATGAAGCTGAAGGTGATAAAACCTGTCATGCTACAGAAATTACCAATAATCTATTTTTCATTTGGCAATCACCAACAGTCTATGTATATTGATGATCACCAAGTACAGGTGACCCCGGCATAACACAGATATCACAACAGATGTAAACAAAAGCCAACATAATAATTACTAATTAACAATAAATAAAAACCACAAACCTAAAAAAAGTAGTTCCTCAAGTTATAAATAGATCAAATATGACATATTAATATTCCTCTTCCTCTAAGGCATGGATGAGTAAAAATAAAATGTCTGGTTCACACAGAGAACAACTCTTGACTCATAGATATAAGTTTATATATACCTACAGTAAACCAATGATACATACACCTGGATAGATATAACTTATTTTGCTGTTTTATCTTTTGATTGATGAGTCAGTGTGTCATCAGCATAAAATCGACAGGTAATAATATACTGCTGCACCCTGTTATCACCTGCACTCATGACTGATAGTGATCAAATGAAAACAAGAAGAATACCATGTTGTCAGAACATCTCCAAAAAATGTAATAGAAAAATCATAAAAAGACCAGCTGCCAAGCAACAAATTTTTATAAAATCAGCAAGTGTAGAGATATAATTTTAATTGGATTGGCAAAATCTATATCCCTAACACACAAAATACATGACTTCCCACTTTCCTGACTTAGTACAAGAACTTCAATCAAAAGTGGGGGAGGGGGGTAAACTAGTTTTGAGGGTCATAATTATTACAGATATGGATTGAATTAGGAATAAAATCAAATTTTTGTTTATTACAGACACACAAATTTATTACATTAAGCTTTTAGAAAGTATGTCTCTCATTACCCTCCCTCCTTTTCCTTCCATTCACTCCACTATACTCAACAGCTATTTGCTAATCATGCTTTAAGAGATTGAGAGATCAAACCATTAAAGACTGTAGAATTTGTTCTGTGCTGCTTCTCCACGAAACATTCAGGACTAAGAGCAAAGATTGGTTGGATTACGTGTCCGAGTGGAGCAACATGTCTACCTTCAGACTGCTGTTTCAGTGACCTGGCACTATAAAAATCCAACTAAGCAGACATCATTATCATCTCATCAAATTATAAATTATTCTATTTGTGATAGAGCTGAAAAATTGCTTACTTATCGTAAAACAACAATCACTTGGTCACTCTAAAACAAGCATACAGTCACTCCCTGTTTTATGAGACAATTCAATACACAAGTTTTCTCAAAATAAATTTTTATCTAGATATCATTTAAGCTGGTACAATCTGTCAATAATTATTAAAGGTACCCTGACAGTGTATACCTTGAATTTTACCATAGTCCTAAGTCCAGTATATACAAAACCCCTCTAAATCACCCCATCATTTTTTATGTACTTATAGGGGAAAAAACACAACACATTCCAGACATACAGACATAACAATCATTACTTACCTTTGTCCCAGGTGTTATAAACATATATCTCCAATCTGCTGACAATCAATTGTACAGGTATATCAAAGTTCAATATACAAATATTTATCTTTAATGTCAACTTTCTAAAAGTTTTCAAGAAATTTTGGAGCTAGGGATCTTGTCAGCTGTGATAAAAATGTATGATCTTGCCCCAAAACTATAAATTTTCCATCACTTTGCCAAACCCACAAAAATATACATGCTGAACAGTGATTTAAATATGTATCATCTACATCATGTGTGTGTCTCTAACTGAGATCAAAGTCAAATAAAAATGGAGTATTTTTTTCTACAAACCATCTGTTCATGCCAACATTGAATTACTGGTACATGCTTATTTCTATTTTTTGACATTGGCAACTGAGCAAAAATGCAGAATTTTAGTAAAAACAGACAAAATACAGTATTTCTTAATGAAAAGTGACAAAATTTGTCAAAACAGATGATCTTGCTCTAGACTATAAATACAATATGACTTACAGTATATATCCTTGTGATATATACATTGACCCATATTTAACAGACAATAATAGAGTGTACTTTAGTCTTGTACTTTATTCTTGAATCAAAATAAATAGTCATTTTGATGGTACATTGAACATGAATGGACAAAGATGTACCAGTAAGTGAACCATGACAGACATTTCATCTGAAACTCTGGGGTCATTTTCTGTTTTCTGTTATGAAAAAAAAAGTTTAAACAGTGATGGTCAACAATTCCATCAATATTAACAAAATGATCAACAGCCTCTCTCTCATCTAATAACTAAGAAGAGTTTGAAGATATCAAAGTGGTAATCACAATCCATACATCAAAGAAGAACAGACAACATAATGGCCAAAAAAGATAAAGGACAAAAGGACAGACAACATAATGGTCAAAAAAGATAAAGGACAAAAGGACAGACAACATAATGGTCAAAAAAGATAAAGGACAAAAGGACAGACAACATAATGGTCAAAAAAGATAAAGGACAAAAGGACAGACAACATAATGGCCAAAAAAGATAAAGGACAAAAGGACAGACAACATAATGGTCAAAAAAGATAAAGGACAAAAGAACAGACAACATAATGGCCAAAAAAAGATAAAGGACAAAAGGACAGACAACATAATGGTCAAAAAAGATAAAGGACAAAAGAACAGACAACATAATGGTAAAAAAAGATAAAGGACAAAAGAACAAACAACATAATGGTCAAAAAAGATAAAGGACAAAAGGACAGACAACATAATGGTCAAAAAAGATAAAGGACAAAAGGACAGACAACATAATGGTCAAAAATGATAAAGGACAAAAGAACAGACAACATAATGGTCAAAAAAGATAAAGGACAAAAGAACAGACAACATAATGGTCAAAAAAGATAAAGGACAAAAGGACAGACAACATAATGGTCAAAAAAGATAAAGGACAAAAGAACAGACAACATAATGGTCAAAAATGATAAAGGACAAAAGGACAGACAACATAATGGTCAAAAAAGATAAAGGACAAAAGGACAAACAATGATCTATAAAACTAAAGATCGAGTAACACTTATGCCACTAAAATCCGAGGGTGAATTCCGGAAGGGTAGGCAGTTGACATTACACTAGTAGTAAAATACATGTACATGTATAATTTTATATATATAAAAAAAATCCCATTCACGGTCAAGTGGGTATTTTATTGTAGCTTTTCCTCTGAAGGATCTATTAGCACTCACTGTTCTGATATTGTAAAATATCATTAGTATAAAACAGATGACATCATAGAGAGCTATATAAACATTAGAGAAAACCGAAGGGACAATCAAGACTAGACAATCCAGAGACACAGGTAACATTGGGTACACAAGACACAGGACAAATAAATGTTAGAAAAAACTGAAGGGGAAATCAAGAATAGACAATCCAGAGACACTGGCAACATTGAGAACACAAGACACGGGACAAATAAATGTTAGAAAAAACTGAAGGGGAAATCAAGAATAGACAATCCAGAGACACTGGCAACATTGAGAACACAAGACACGGGACAAGTAAATGTTAGAGAAAACTGAAGGGAAATCAAGACTAGACAATCCAGAGACACAGGTAACATTGGGTACACAAGACACAGGACAAATAAATGTTAGAGAAAACTGAAGGGAAATCAAGACTAGACAATCCAGAGACACAGGTAACATTGGGTACACAAGACACAGGACAAATAAATGTTAGAGAAAACTGAAGGGAAATCAAGACTAGACAATCTAGAGACACAGGTAACAATGGGTTCACAAGACACAGGACAAATAAATGTTAGAGAAAACTGAAGGAGAAATCAAGACTAGACAATCCAGAGACACAGGTAACAATGGGTACACAAGACACAGGACAAATAAATGTTAGAGAAAACTGAAGGGTAATCAAGACTAGACAATCCAGAGACACAGGTAACATTGGGTTCACAAGACACAGTACATAGACACACAAAACAAAAAACACAACACAGAAAAAAAGATAAGCAACTGAACTGTGAACACAAGTCAAAGCAGATCCATTGTAATCCACATATACCATGTCAAATAGAATAGGTTCATAGAAACTTGAGCAGTAATATTTGCACTTTTAAATACATTTTGATGTAGTATGGATTTAAAAATTTCATTTTTAATTAAAAAATAAAAATAAATAAATAAATATTAATTATTAGTATTTTTTTTTTGCAAGACAAGGATTATCAGGTCCATATCAGATGAGCTCGAAGAGCGAATCTGATATGTACCTGATAATCCTTGTCGAGCGAAAAAAATACTAATAATTGTTTTATCTGTAATTTCACAATTTTAATACAGCTTTGTGATTTTTTTGTTGTGTTTTGACCTTTTTTTTTAATGAAAGGTTTAGTGATGTCACATTAGATGCACATGACAAATGAGGAACAGCTGATAATATCTTGTATCACGAGTGGAGTCGGTGGTCAACTGAATGTTGTTACTAAATTTATCGGGTAGTAAAGATCAAAGGAAACTGTAACAAATTACCGATAATAATAAAAAAATATATTTAAAAATGACCATAAAAACTTAATTGTTTGTTTGTAAACATAAATTCCTAGATCTACATCAAACCAGCCTCTCCTCAAGAGTGAATTTTTCTCATTAGAATTCACAACCCATAAAATATTTATGATCTATGAAACTATTTCACCATTCATACTACAAAACACCTCCAAGGTAAAAATATTCTATAAGATGATGACAAAAAAAGTACAAGTAGTTCAAATATTTTATTTGAAGCAATAAAGCTATTTCAAGATTACATTATCCAAAAATAGTTCCACAGGTGTGAAGTTTCTAAAAACAGAATCAATGCTAAAACAAGAGAAGAAAGTCATAACTGCCAAAAAACATTCCCATTGATTGAAATTAATTAAATAATATTATCTCCATGGCAATGTGAATTATCATTTAATATAAATGTGAGGTATCCATGCTGAGGAGATTTAGTTTTTTTTTTAATTTACAAATACCATCAATTAGTTATGTATTAAACTCAGTGCATAGTTATGTATTGTATTGTATCCTGTAAACTGTGTGATTTTGAGTACTAATAAAGGGGGCAAATAAACTGTAGTGTTATTAGGTTATGGACCTAATAAAGCATTTCTGGTACCTGATTCATGAAGAGGGACAGAAAGAAACGGTAACAGTATAAGCGCTGAAGTCACAGATGACACCTTGTGAGCCAATGAAAACAATTAGAACAGCATTTGTTTCAGTTCTGGTCAGACAATTTTGCAGGTGTTTTGGAATTCTTGATATTGCAGGATAAACATAATATACGTACATTATTATCGGAAAATATAAAATTAATTTGTAGGAGCTATAGAAACAGGTAGAAAAGCAAGCCATTGTATTATATGCACCCTACTCCCTTCTTTTGAGATTGTAAAATATACAAAAAATGTAGAAATCTTGTAAAAATCTTGGGGAAATCTTTGTCAGAGCAAATAAAGATTACCATACAAATACATCCTAAATTACAAATCTTGTTTCTAATTCCCCTAAATAAGGACAACTATTATTTATCATTTTATATAAACTAAAAACATCCAATGCATTTCCAATATGAAAAACTCAATATTTTTCCAATATGACAATCAGATTTTTTTTAATTTCAAAACATCACTCATATTTGGAAGAAGACCGACCCTATGTATATGTGGATGCTGTTAGAATTTAATAACTTGAAAGTGTTATGATATTAATAGCTAATATAAGAAAAAAAGTAATTAGAAATAAAAACATGTTTTAAACATCAAAGATAAACTCTAATAGAATGATCTGTTTTACTGGTTATTACAGAGGAGAGTAAATATATTATACAGCATGTTATAATGATGAGTCAGCCTTAAGGTCAATACAATCAGAGTTAATCAAAGGCATGGTCTTATAACAGGTAGATTAAAGGTGTGCTAGGTATTTCCTTATTTTTACAGAAATGTCAGTCTGCATGGCAATTGCTTATCTTTTCAAGAAGTTTATATGATGTTCTTTAGTGCAATAAGAAATAGATGATGGGTGTAATAGTGAATGAGTGATTGTTGTTTAACGCCAAATGACAATTTTTTCCAGCTATATCTGGTTAGATTTTAGTGTTTATTGCTACTTTCAACAATATTATAGTTATATCGTGAGGTCAGTTTTGTTGGTGGAGGAAATTGGAATACTCAGAGAAAACCACCGACCTGCCGCAAGTCATTGACAAACTTTATCACATAATGTTGTATCAAGTACGCCTCGCCTGAGCGGGGTTTTAACTCACAACACTAGTGGTGATAGGCACTGATTACATAGGTAGTTATAAATCCAACTACTATACAATCATGACCATGATGGCCCCTTCAGCTATATGATGGTGAGAACAAGCTACATTCAATGAAATGATGATGGTGTCCACTTTGTACTTGAACAAAACGCTTGTAATTTTTAGTTGGATTTTTATAGTACTAGCTCACTCAAACAACAGTCCACTGTTAGACATGTCACTCTGCTCAAACACATTATCCTGTTTAAGCCAACCAGTCTTTGCTTTTATTCCTTAAAGCTATGTGCTTAGCAGAGAAGCAACAATATCACTTTTATAGTCTTTGGTTTGACTGAACCTACACTGTCTATAATAAAAAATTTGTTGAAAACCAAAAACAAATATTCAGCCCACATAATTTGGTAAAGGCAAAAACTAAATAATAAAATACAGAGGGTTAGGTTTGAGACAGTAAAATCATTTTATAACATGTATATCAAAGTGAAATTATCACAAACTGCTACATCATGTATTTTCATTTTGATCCCGAGACCTGTGCCAGTTGTGAAATTTTCAAATCCTGTATTACATCATTGTACCAGTATATTTAAAATTCTAATAAATAAAGAATTGTGGTACCAACACTCACACAGATTCTAAAACCAAATATAATATGTACTCCCCTTTCCACCCTCCTTTATAAATGAAAAAAAAACAACAACAAGGAATTGTTTTTGCTGTTACAAACTATTGATTGTCAATAAGTTCCTCTATCATCTACATGAATACAGTTTCTAGTCAAGGATTACTGTACAATTTCAATTAATTTGTGTTAGTGGTGTAATTAATCATATTACAAGGTTTAATTAATGATTTAATCGATCTCTCCACCACATGCCTACAAGGACAACACAAGTCTATGTAGGTTTGATAATTATGTGTACAGTAGTGTTGATAGCAGTCTCGATTTTGTCTTGATACAAAACATTTTTACATGCCCCGTTGATTGTTATGAAATTTTGCAATCTTGATTTTTTTTTATTTATGTGAATGAGTCAAATTTAATGAACACTCAACAAACAGATGTAATTCATCCCTCATTTCTTCACTTGACTCATAAAAAAATGATTGATTGATTGATTGATTGATGTTTAACGATACAAGTAAAATTTCAGATCCCACAATGTTCATCTGTTTACTAAAGAAAACAATCTTAAATTGAGTGATCTTTTTTTCCACAGAAGACAATAACATGTGAAGTAGAAAGGAAGAAATGAAACAAATTAAAGAAAAGGAATATCACTTTTATTACTGTTCTGCTGGTTACAAATTGATACTTTTATCCGAAAATATTGACAACATAATTAGTCATTAGTCTGTTTCCAACAATCTTATTGGATAAAACAATGACTTCTGCCATATAACACTGAACAATATGTCAGTTTTATTTATTGGTGCAGAAAACCAGAATAACCACAGTAAATCATCAACATTCATACATCACTGAGAAACTGCATCACATAAAGCTGTTGGTATATTGTGTACACTTTGACACAGAAAGAGGTCAAGGGTAAAATCAGAAACCTAAGACATAGGTCACTACAACCTTATATTTGTCACCTGCAAACCAGGATAAATGTATATGGTACAATTATGCTGACATTGATAGTGATTCCTGGTCAATTAAAACTTGTCAAATCAACACATTTTACATGATAGTGATTCCTGGTAAATTAAAACTTGTCAAGTCAGCACATTTTACAATGACAGTGGTTCCTGGTCAATTCAAACTTGTCAAGTCAGCATATTTTACAATGACAGTGGTTCCTGGTCAGTTAAAACTTGTCAAGTCAGCACATTTTACAATGATAGTGGTTCCTGGTCAATTAAATCTTGTCAAGTCAGCACATTTTACAATGATAGGGGTTCCTGGTCAATGAGTTAGGTCGCTGGATCTAACAGCTCATACAAGCCTATCACCAATATGGCGTGGGCACCCGGTTTTGTAAATTACAAAAAAGGGTGCACTCGACTTGTAGCCGCAAGTGATAAAGTTTACCAGTTGCTTGCCTGTGGTTGGTGGTTCTCTCCGGGTACTCTGGCTTCCTCCACCACTAAAACTGGTCGTCATGATATAGCTGAGATATTGTTGAAAGTGGCGTTAAAACACCAAAAATAAAAAAATAAAAAATCAATTAAAACTTGTCAAGTCAGCACATTTTACAACCAGTACACATCTGATCAGAATAATTCTTCCTGGAGTGGATAGACTACTTGACAAAAGTTTCATTCTTATGTATAATATACATATTGATGTCATATGAGAGGCTCCAGAGGGATTTTCATAATGTTAGACACTCCTACAGATTCTAATAATGTCAACAACCAAAATAAATTAGGCTTAAACAGTGATTTTCTTCATTTTAAGACAGTTTTATAACCTTTACTCAAATATGCCTTCACGCTTTGGTCCTGTAACTAACTTGTGTCTTGCAAGAAATTTGTGAAGATATTAAAGGCTTTTTCATCCCACCAATAGTATTTACCTGTCTATTCCTACATCTACTTCAAAATATTATACTTTTTGGTTAATTATTTATACCAGGATATAGATATTTTTATAATAAGTCAAACATTTGCTTAAACTTTCTTTTTCAGTTTTCCGTTCAAACTGAAAACAAGACAATATAATTCCCACCCTATGGTGAGGATATTTAATGTACACATGTTAAAGATTCTTATAAATCAGTAACTCTCATTCATTCATACTTTAACATGTATATTGATATATAAATCATTGATCTCTAAGTAGTACAAAAATTTTAAACTTCTAATATACAATGATATCTCAGAACAAATATTTGACCAATCAAACTTAAATGGTATTCAAATTCTAACATAAATATAGATATTTTTTTTATTTACCTGAAGTCATAACGAAAAATATTTATTGACAATTTGAATCCAGGTTAAAATCCCCAAATAGCCACAAGAATTAATCTATGTTTGTAAACACAGCTGGTCCCTGTGGACAGGGGACAAGTATATAATATTTGGTATATTCTATCAAGACTAGGCAATCTTTTGATTCAATCATAGCCTTGTACAGTTGTAATTTGATCTAATCACAGTGTAACACATGTATACATGTCTAGTCAGTCGTGAATTGACCCTGTCAAATTCTTTCATGGTGTAGATATTCAATTGAAATATACAAAGTACCCTGGTACTAATTTTTTTCAATTAATGAATTTACACATTTGTGTTCAAACTTAGCTTGTGTACTGGTAATCTACTGTTATAGGATACCCTCTTAGTATACAAAATAAAGTATCAATATTTACTAGTCATTCATGAATTAACCCTGTGAAGATGTTCGTGGTGTAGACATACATTTGAATACCTTGTATTTTTCCAATCAAACTTGTGTGTGTATTGTCTATCAACTATCTACAGCATATAGTATTAGGTTAGGTTTATGGTGTTTAACACCACTTTCAACAATATTTCAGTTATATCATGACGGTTAGTTATACAGTATTGGTATACAAAATAAATCATCAATATTTAAACACTGACATTAAAAGTTCCATTCAGTAACTTCAGTTAAAAATAATAAAAATCATTAAAATTTGTCCAAAGAAATAACTGTATACAAATAACTAAATGGGCATGTCAATAAGATATTTAATGTGTAACATAAGGTATTTACTGGTCAAAGTTTAATTTCTTCAGGTATTCAGCACTTGTAGCTGTGAAAGGTTTTCCACCCCCCCCCTTTTTGTTCAAGGAGAGATTTTTTTTTAATTACTATAAGAATTAAAGTGAAATTTATGAAAACTGATTTTAAACAAATAATTCACAATATATATAAAACCCTGGCACAAACAAACCACATTATATTATATATCTATTTAAGTATATCCTTCCCTTCAACAAAATTTAATCCGTCAAAACTTCCACAATGAATCACTGTCAGATGAACATGACCTACATCATTGTATATGAGTGTATATCCCTTGGAAAAAATCAAAAATATAATTGATCTTATACAACCTGTCCACTTTAATTTTATAAAATTTATAAAATAACCTCTTCAAACCACTCTAGTTCAACATGATTTGTAATACATGACGTTCCGATACTCCTCAAAATGGATTAAATTAAAGAACGAGCTTAAATATTTCAGCACTATAAAATTTTTAATTAAAAATCCAATATATACAAATTCCAATAAACAGAAACACAAAAATACTGATGCCATATAAATATAATATTATCTATACTAACCACACTTCATTGTAATACAAGTGTTTCTGTCTTCCTGTCAAATTTTAATCAAATCAGTTGAGTTAAAATCCTGATTTTATTTTAAAATTGAATCACAGTTAAAAATTTACAAACTCAAAATCGTCAATTAGTATCACATATTGTTTTTTTTTTCATTTAAAACATAACAGATCCGGACCACTTTCATGATGACTTCATCTGTCAACCTCTCTGTTACTAATTATAGAATTTTTTCCTAGATGTATTGATCTGCAGCACATGGCTATGATAAACATGCCGAGGTAGCTTAAGGTTCTAAATTTAAAGTGGAAAATTTCAAAAACAAAAATCCCACTTCAGTACTATCATAGATTCTAGTGACTGTGTTCCTCCCTCCCTAATAATATTAATGGAGGACAGGGGGGAGGGGGCATCGGTGAAGGGTTATGGTGCTGAACGGCACTTTCAACAATATTTCAGATATATCGTGGAGTGCCCGGAGAAAACCACCAACCTGCCACAAGTCACTGACAAACTTTATCACATGATGTTGTATCGAGTACACCTCGCCATGAGTGGGATTCGAACTCACAAATAGAACCAGAAAACATGGAGTAGAATGATGGGAGAAATCGTTCATCTATAGGGATAGGTTAGCCAAACAGCATGACACATGGGAAGAGGAGTTTCATACCTCTCTCCTACACCTCTTTATCAAGATTTAAATAATGTGGAGATGAATAATAGAAAATTCCTTAATTCTTATCAAAAATGAACACATTCCATTTGTTGTTCTTCAACTTGGTTCCAGAATCATCTATGAGAAAAGATATGCATGAAGCAAGTCCCTATAGCCAGCAAGTGGACTTAACTTGACTCTAAAAAAATCAATATGATATCAGAGTCACTGTCTCTAATACTACTCACGAAGCAAGCCCCTATAGACAGCAAGTGGACTTAACTTGACTCTAAAAAAATCAATATGATATCAGAGTCACTGTCTCTAATACTACTTAAATAACATGTAATAAGATAAAGAATCAACAGTTTAGTCTCACTGTCTTAGCAAACAGTCTCATCCAGGACTGTTGTGTGTCAATATGTATTTGTTCTAAGACGCTACTGAAATCTTCCAATAACCATCATGTTATCATATTTCCTTTGATATATAATTAGATTATGAAATTGATAAGAAACACAAAATGAAGATTGACAGAAATAAAGAGTACTGGTGGGCTCGGCTGCATGCTAGGGATGTTTCACATTCATTTTAGGGTATGAGATAGCTCATCGTACAAGTCCCTACTGTGACTGAGGAATGCAGAACAGCAATAAAAGGGTTGTTCCTTTACTTTAATTTGTGTCTAAGTGTAATGTTGGCTAGTCTCTCATGTTCATACACATATCCATATCCTTTCTTACTAAAAAAAGTATGCACCCCCCCCTTTTCCTTTCTTAAAAAAAAGCTAGTCTTATAACCATTACAAGGTTTTATGTGCTTTCATTGTTTGTCTTTTGTAAACTAAATAGTAGTGTTTTGACTTTTCTATTGTACTTAAAAATATAGATTAATTCAAGATATAACGAAAGAAAAATTATAATGAAAATGACAAAGAATTATATTTCTCCAACAAATGAACAAGAAATCAAATTACAATATCAAAAAGAAATCTAAAAATAATAAATCCAATTTTTCAATCACAAAAATTAGAGAAAATCTTCAAAACAAACAATTTCCCTACCTTTCTAAAAATAATAAATCCAATTTTTCCAACCACAAAAATTAAAGAAAATTCTATAAACAAACAATTTCCCTACCTTTCTAAAAATAATAAATCCAATTTTTCCAACCACAAAAATTAAAGAAAATTCTATAAACAAACAAGTTCCCTACCTTTCTAATAATAATAAATCCAATTTTTCAATCACACACAAATATTCCTGATAAAGCTGAACTAACAAAGACCGTCAAGCAAATAAATAACACTAGCCGGATACTAAACTTAGTTTAACCTATCCTACTCAGCACTTGTCGTGAGAGGGTTTATATTAATCATATGTACCTTATAAAATAGTTATTATCTACTGTATATAGGTATATTACTTACCTTTGATCATACATACCCTGTTATTTAACACATTAAATACTTCCTTTCACACTCGGCACAGCAGGAAAAAATTACGATTAAATTGTGACGTCATGCCCTATGGTGAACTATTACAATATTTCGTCTCATTTAATTTTCTGCCAGTTTTCAAATTTTTTTATTTGAATATATTATAATGAATTAGAAAGGAGTGTGTCTGATCTGCCCACATTATAAAACAAAAATTGTGAAATCTACAAGGTTTAAAAGGTGACATTTATTTTAAAATTGTATTATACATATATTATTATTATTAACAGGATAAAGCTTCCTTTATTTTCCAGGTATCTAATCAGAAACAGATATACATCAAAATATAGTTTATTAAATTATAGTAAATATTTTTAAGACATTGGCTGGAAATCACTTTCTATTTCATAAAGATATACGTTTTGTATGTCCACATTTTATATCATACACAGATATTCAAAGTTTATAATTAATTTCATAGCAGTTCAGTTGTTAATCCATTATTTCCAAGTCAATTTACCACAGATACCTGCCACCCCCACCCTTTCCAAAAAAGTTAAAAATAATAATTAAGTTAATTACTCATCAATTTTTGCCCATTTTTGTACTGCAAAACTCTCATCCAAATCTCCCTAAATTTAAAATAAAAATGTTGCTGTCCTTTGGTCTAGCCTAATGAATGCCGTTATATTCTTATCCTCTTATGGTCTTAGCCAATACTCACCAAAATTATTGTGTAAATAAAATCCAATTTGATGACTAGTCCTTGTCAAAGCCATTTCAAAATTATCTGCTAATTTTACCATTTTTATTCTTGTGAAGACTTGAAGAAAAATTTAAATTGCTGGCCTTTCAAAATTGTATAAGATCTATTACATATACCAGTGATAAAATATTAAATAGATATAATCTCCCTTTGCAATTATGGAATAAACCATTTTAATAGCAATTACATGTAACTTGATAAAAATGTCAAAACATGCTATAAAATTAAAATGTGTCAAAACAGGTAAATATACAGGTAACAATACCTAATTAATCTGTTAATCAGCTGATGATATTATCACTCTGGTAATTAGGATAACAAAGTATGATAACATTGTCAATAATGATCAATTCAAAAATTGGAAATAATAATGTCAAGAGAAAAGAAAGATACTTTAAAAACAAATTTAAATATAAACATTTAGTTAGTATATATTTTGAACCAGCAAAATTAATTCAAAATATTGTTGCAGTATTTTTTCCAAAATAAATTTTAGCAGCACTAATTATTGTGAATTTAGTATTTGTCATATTACAAAAGTTTCACTATAAAATTTATTCAACCAATTACAAATGAAGTAAAATGACCTGTAGTACCCAATAAATAGGCAGTGATAAAAGTTGACATTTTAATTAGGATATGACAATGGCTTTGATGGGACTGGTACCTTTGATGATAGTTTGATACCTATACTGATCTTGTAAGATAAACTGGGAACCAGTACAAGTACTAATCACTATTCTACACAATTTTCAAAATATGAGTAGTGTCAAATGTCTGGGGATTTTTACGGGGACGTGGGCTTTTGAGTATCTATTAATAGTATGAAGTCTTAACCCAATTGGTGCAGAGATGTTAAAATTTTGTACACATCCAGGTCAATCGCAATTCAAAGAAAAAAATCTTAAAAGTCTAAGCTGATATACAAATGTAGGACTAAAGTGGGGTGGGTTTATGGTATTTAATGCCACTTTCAACAATACATGTATTTCAGTTATATCATGGCAGGGTAGGACTAAAAACTTTCTTGTCCAAAACAAGTAACTGTATATATGCAAATAATCTACTTGTCAGAGGCAGTTTAGAACAAACTGAGTATGAGATTTCCACACCTCTAGACCTGAATCATGCAATGACTTGAGAAAAATATGCAAGATTTGCAAATTCTTCATAATACATATATGCATAAATGTATTATTAATTAATAATTCATAAGATTATAAAATTAATTCTCTCAGTAATTTAACACTATTATTAACTGATTGTAGTAAACAGAGGATAAGTATTTGTACCTATAAATCTACCTATTCTACCTATAAGGTGATTAGTTTTACCTGTACTCTATGCTGCTCATTAAGCTGTTATTGTCACCTGGTTTCACTCCTGTTTGTATTTTTATTTTTCTGTGGGTGTATTTTGCTGTCTGATCGTCTTTCTACTAGATTTAATGTGTCACTAGTGATATTATGTCTAGAGGGTTAGAGCTAGGGTTATGGTGCTTAATGCCACTTTCAATGATATTTCAGTTATGTCATGGCGGTCAGTTTTATTGGTGGAAGAAACCAGGCTATCCAGATAAAACCACACGCACAGACCTACTGACAAACTTTATCACATAATGTTGTGTATGAGTGTGATTCAAACGCACAACGTTAGTAGTGATAGACACTGATTGCATAGGTAGTTGTAAATCCAACTACCATACAATGACGACCACCACAGCCCTATGATGTCTAGATCTAGAGAGAGTAGATGATTGTTGTTTAATGTCAAGTCAGGTATTTTTCAGATATATCATTACAAGAACATTCAATAAGATATATTTTGATGAGATGATGATGATATCTGCTTTGTACTAAATCAGTAAGTTTAGTTGGAGTTTTATAGTGGTAGCTCATTGAAACAACAGTTTGTGGGTAGACATGTTGCTCCAGTTGGACACATTATCATGATTCAGAGCCAACAAGTTTGCTCTTGCTCCTAAATGCCACATGCATAATGGAGAAGCAATAAATACAAATTTTATACTCCTTCCCTTGACCCAATCAAGGCTTGAACCCACGATATACATCAGCCACAGTAAAAACAATAACCATGACACCACAGTCAAGGTCAGATGAAAACAATAACCATTACACCAAAGTCAAGGTCAGATAAAAACAATAACCATTACACCAAAGTCAAGGTCAGATAAAAACAATAACCATTACACCAAAGTCAAGGTCAGATAAAAACAATAACCATTACACCAAAGTCAAGGTCAGATAAAAACAATAACCATTACACCACAGTCAAGGTCAGATAAAAACAATAACCATTACACCAGACAAGGTCAGATAAAAACAATAACCATCACACCACAGTCAAGGTAAGATCTAGAGTGATGTTTAGGTTTGTTCTGTTTCTTCTACACAGCTGTGTTTTACCAGGATATACATCAGCCACAGTAAAAACAATAACCATTACACCACAGTCAAGGTCAGATCTAGAGTGACCTTTAGGTTTAGTGTTCTGTTTCTTCTACACAGCTGTGTTTTACCAGGATATACATCAGCCACAGTAAAAACAATAACCATGACACCAAAGTCAAGGTCAGATAAAAACAATAACCATTACACCACAGTCAAGGTCAGATAAAAACAATAACCATGACACCACAGTCAAGGTCAGATAAAAACAATAACCATGACACCACAGTCAAGGTCAGATAAAAACAATAACCATTACACCACTGTCAAGGTCAGATCTAGAGTGACCTTTAGGTTTGTTCTGTTTCTTCTACACAGCTGTGTTTTACCAGGATATACATCAGCCACAGTAAAAACAATAACCATTACACCACAGTCAAGGTCAGATAAAAACAATAACCATGACACCACAGTCAAGGTCAGATCTAGAGTGACCTTTAGGTTTGTTCTGTTTCTTCTATACAGCTGTGTTTTACCAGGATATACATCAGCCACAGTAAAAACAATAACCATTACACCACAGTCAAGGTCAGATCTAGAGTGACGTTTAGGTTTGTTCTGTTTCTTCTACACAGCTGTGTTTTACCAATGTACTCTTATGACCACATGATTGTGTTGAATATAATCTGACATCCTGAATTAACACAATACACATGACACTGCATTGAGTGGAGAGTAATCAAAGCTTGACCAGCTGTGGATTACAGACAATAATGATAGTCAAATCCCTGAAGGACCTCCCTCCTAAAACATTGAGTGGAGAGTAATCAAAGCTTGACCAGCTGTGGATTACAGACAATAATGATAGTCAAATCCCTGAAGGACCTCCCTCCTAAAATATTGAGGGAGTGAGTGATTGTTGTTTAATGCCAATTCAGCAATTTTTCAGCTATGTTCTTGTGAGAACAAATTAATTTTCAATGAAAAGATGATGAGGTCCACTTTGTACTAAACCTAAAATATCGAAGGCCATCAATAATTGTCAACAAACATATCATATAGTAAACTTGCAACACGTCTAGGTGAATCCTGGACTCAACTTGTGTTTGGAACTCACCTTTTTTCTTTTTCTTTTTTTTTTTACAAAAAATAAAATCGAATGCACTTGTGGGCCTCATGATTTTTTATATATCCTACAAGGATCTCTGATATTAATGGATTAAAATAGGGCTTCACCTTTTATTGTTGGTACAGCACAACCACCAGGTGATAACAATTAATTATTATATACACACCTACATGTACGACAACAAATAAATATATTGATAAGACCTTTGTAAAGATAGATATACCTGTAATTACCTGCATATTTTATACAATCTTATCAATAGTTTATATATTGATATTTTTTTTGTGGGAGATGAAAAGAAGGATATATTGATATCAAAACATATATTTATCTAGATTTAATGTTTGTGTTTGAACAGCTGTAATCTAATCAAACTCTTTTAGCAAAAAAAACAACAAAGAATAAAAAAAACCACATGGTCATTATTTGAAGAACAACATGAAACAAACAACAAATGGTTCAGATCAATATATTAATTTACCAAAATAAAAAAAAATAAAATAAATATAAAGATTTCAAATGATTTACTACTATAAGCCAGCTAGAGTTGCATCCCTTTGAAAATCTCATAAAATTGATAGAGTTGCTTCCCTTATACTATGTCCAAAGAACTATTCTTGATGGGAATGCTTTAAAAGTACAGATATTAAATCCCAGATTTTTTCCCTCCAAATTCACATGAGATACATTAATCTATCAGAGAAATTTACCCCCCCCCCCATAGAAACTGTCTAGACCTGGATCAGAATGTCATTCACATGAAGAGAGGTATCAAACAAGNTCATAACCTTAACTGTATCTTTTGTTGACACATCGCCATGACAACAATTTTTAGCAGATAAATATCCTTCATCTGTTGTGACTTATAAATATCTATGAGATTTTATCATTAAGATATATACAATGATTTAAATCGTCAAAATATATAAAACGGTAACAATGCATGTATCCTTAAGTCTTCATATACAACCGGTGGTATGGATGCCCTCATTCCAAATAAGGAAATATGAGATTTTTACGTTAGTATACATTAGATCAAACCAGTGGTGTACGTATGTTCTAAAGACTCAATTCAATCATCTCTAAAAGAAAGACAACTGAGTGCATTTGCATGGAATTAATTTTGTGACAATAATTTATATTGAAAAATATCACTTATTCATAGTTCAGCTTAAGTCAGTGCTATGTTTACAGTCAGCAAAATTAGCCACTAGCCCGATGCCCCAATCTAGTAAAAATTGATTCGGGATAGTGAAAATTTGCATTAAAATTAGTTAAGACAAATAAGTTCCATAAATTGACCTTTCGGGCTATTATGTCAAAAAGTTTGTGGTGCAGACTGTGATTACCAGGTTCACCGTTGCACATCTCTTATCTTATAATTCCATCAATAATAATTGTAAATTGGAGCTCAACTAAAATCTCACGAGAACCAGTATTGCTCACTTGGTCTTGTAGTCATACATGTAAATCCTAAGAGTATTCCGATTGGTCAATTTTTTTAGTACAAGAACAAAAATCTTACTCAGAAGTTTACGACAGTACGACCAGGTCAGGCTGTATCATGGCTGATCTTTGGACGAAAATCAACGTTTCCCATAAAAACACCATGTGACTTAATAATTTAGATAGTCCACATTTAAAATTATGTTAAGCAGTTTTTTTAATAATATAATAACTAATTGGACCTTTTCCTCAATAAGTTCTTACATTACATTATCTGGCAGTGACAATCATCCAAGATATCTTGTTTATAAAAGAAACCTTTGAATAGGACCGATAAATGAGTATTCATCTATAATCAGGGTTACCGGGTATACTGTGTAATATGGGACATAAGTATTTAATGCCACTTTCAACAAATATTAAAGTTATAACGTGACGGTAAGTTATACCGTGATGGTAAGTTTTACTGGTGGAGGAAACCAGAGTAAACTATTGACTAGTACCTGTCGCAAGTCACTGACAAATTGAAAATTGTATCAAATAAACCTCACCATGTAAGTAATAATTGAACTTACCTGTAAAATTAACATCAAGAGAGCAATCACCGATGGATTCATCAGCTGACATAGACGACACCATTGTTTTCTGTAAACTGTCAGCAGACTTTGGCACCAATCGAACATTTAGACTACCAGGTGGGTCTGACCGACTGTATAACGATTGGTCCCTTGAGCTTTGCGATTCGTTGTTTGGTGGAGGAGACCTCTGTTTTGGTTCTCTGATCCTCTGTACTGGTTCCCTGTACTTCTGTTGCACAGGTTCCCTGTTTTCTGTTCCTCTTGAAGTTGATCTTGGAGACTCAACTCTGATCTGGATGTTTGAGGGAACATGTGTGGCCTTCATTGCCTGAGGTCGGCCATTCTGACCCATTTCACCAGGATGTCTGTCACTATCTGTCTGTTTTTCTTTGAATCTGTTATAAACTTCACGATCAGACATATTATTTTGTTCTATAGATTTTAATATCCTATTTGACGATGCGTCAGTATTAAATCCTCCGTCAATATCATCAAGATGTTGATTTACGTCATCTTTGCTTGTCGACTTTGACCTAGATTTTGGACGTTTTAATAAATTTAAAAATGACTGCCTAACTTTGCCCCTTGAGAACTGAGATCCAGTTTCAGAATCACGACTACTTAAGCTCGTCTTTGACCCCCTCTCCTTCTTTTGTTTACGAATCATGCGTGGAGACATTCTACGGAAAAAGTTACTTATACTTCCACTTATTGTACGTTTATGATGGGTCAATTTATTGCTGTCCGTCTCATCGCAGGATGGTACTGAGTTTGATCGTTCTACTCTCATACCAATATTCTGTGGTTCAGACGCATATCGTTCATCAACAACATTATCGGCAAGCTGTTTAATTTCACTAGAATAATTATCATGAATCGCCTTACGATAACTTATAGTTCTATCATGGTCATAATCCTTAGACAAAACTTGTTTTGGCGGACTCCTTGGTCTATTCCCAGGAACCCGGCCATTAGGAGCACCATTTTTAACCGCATCACGGTTTCTCTTCGGTGGATCACTAACAAATAATTTATCAGCATCCTCCTTCTCAGGAGACGAATATTCTTTAACAATCATTTCGGACATTTCACGGATTCGTGACTGATAGTCTGTGCTATTATTAGCCATATCTTCTTTCTCTTCACCAGAGAGTTTCTGCACTTCGTATGAATTTGACCTTCGAACTGTAACTACAGAGTCATATGTGACATGTTTTGGGCTCAACTTTCTCGTGAGTGGGCTCTTTGACCGACTTCGATCTGATTTCAGACTAGATACGACTGACGTCGTGGGACTGGATGACCTACTTCTATCCCGTCTCTCAAGTGTCGTTACAGCACTAAAACTAGTTCTGTATGGTTGAGGAACTCTATTAATAATCTCCTCCTGATCAAGTTCAGGATCAAAGGTCACAGACAAAGGTCGTTTAGGACCTTTATTTCTGGTTATATTATCAGCAATAGCACAGGAGTCTTTGTTTTGCCGATGATCTAGAACAGACTGTGGAGACAGTGTGTCCATGGCGTCCTACTCCCTGACAGGTCACAACCATCCACACCACGCTGATGATACTTTAAAACGGCCATTTTGTTCACCATGTACCTGCAATAAATAGATAAAGTTTAGTCAATCTAATTTTAACAATTTTTATCTCTAAGAGATTCCATGTCCAGCATATCAATAATGGTATTTGTAAGATTAATTAAACTCATTTTCTCATAGTAATCTCTTTCAAGCTTGAGGGAAAAAAATGTTGGAATGAAATGCTGTAAATATTTGTGACTAAATTGTATGTTTTACAGTATATTTATTGCCATATCCTGGTACACAAACTCTATTATTGATTAATGTTACAGTTTTACATGTATTTTATATCTGTTGGTTTCAACTGTATATCAAATGAACATCACCAATTAAAATCATAAACTGCAGAATTATATTCTGTTATATTTTCTTTATTTTTATTTTTCTTTTCAGTTTGCAACTCAATCTCTACAAATTCTTTAATAAGATGTTCGGACACACCTTTCTGAAATAAGTATAACCAATGTTCTAATGTTACAGCTTGAATCGTGGGTGAAAAGCTCATTAGAACATATGTTATTGGTTTTATATGCCCGACATTGAAATACATTTTTTTGCATTTGTATTTTGTATCCTCAACACAAACCTGAAATTGTACTAACATTGTCAATATCATCCTATATAATATACAATTCACCTAAATATACCTGTGCCATCAGGTAACAAGATGTAATTATCTAACCTTTTTATCTTTTACACCTGTCATTATCTAGCCAGGTAAATCAACACAAACAAAAGTCTCATTTGTTTCATCTTAAAATTGGTTTGACAATCAAATTAAGAAAGATCACTTTGTTATTTATATATTTGAATATACTTAAACCACAATGACACCTAACAGTGTTTCCCAAGGGGTTTTTACTTTTACAGGACATTCAGGCTGGTAATAGAAACAAATTTACCTGACCAAAACAACTTTTACCAGACCGAAAAAAATTGACAGTCAAAGATACTTACAAAATGTTAATAATTTTGTGATTGTGAGTTGTGGTATCTGATCAGTTAATTCCAGTTATTCTAAGTGCAGACAAGACGATGAAGAGACAAAGAATGATTCTTTTCCCCAGAGCATCAAGCAAAACCTTTAATCAAATATTTATTTCTGTCTACATGTTTTTTTGACTTGGACGAGTTTTGCATACCTGTGCTTTTTTTTACAAGTACCCTCCCCCTTTTTTTTCCTTTTGAAATATGAACGTGATCTAATGTCACCCAAATGGTAATAACTCATATTTGTGTTATCTTCAGCAGAAGAAAGATGTATCTGCCAATTAGCTGAACACTGGCAGTCAAAAATGTAGTTATTATTTGTCAGACCTTAAATCAGATTGCAACAATTACTGTAGTTCAAAGTCTATTTTTTAATTGCATAGGCATTTACGTTTACACATGTAAATAAACAGTTCGATAGATCGTAATATTAACCCTGTGTCGAGTATAAAATATCAATGTGGATGGATAAAAATGTGAAGCGTCCCCGTGCATTTTAACTAATTTTGAATGGCCAACACTCGCAAATGTGAACATATTAAACATTAGTACTATGATTTATGTCACAGCAATGAGAAAAAATTTAATCAAAAGTTAATTTTGCTGAAAGTAGCTTCGGACAAAAATTTCGGTCGACGTTTCACATAGGACAATGTCGGGTTGCATCCCCTTTAAAATGGTGCCAATGTTGTTTGTTATTGAACGAAATTAAACAAATCTAGGCCTCAATAGTGAACAATACCATCATCATCAATGACTTTCTGATGAACTACATAAAATATTTTCTTACCGACAAAGGGCAGATCGTGGCAGTATTAAAAGATGAGAAATACAGTTGTAGATAATTACCGAATCGGTCGTCAGACTTTCGGTCCGGAGTTCCGGTAAACATTATCGGACCGTGCTGATTTTTACCGGCCATGTCCGACGATCTTTCGGAAAGACTGACCTAATACCCCCAATGTTTCTCAAAGATGTCAGACGATATGCTAACAAGAAATGTGTGCATCACAAAATACGTCTGTCTATATAAATGATCAAACGGTATAATGGTAATGCCCCCAAAATAAATAGGGTTCTTCCCCTTCCACAGGGGAATCATGTGGCCAAGTTTGGGAAAGATCCAATATACAGAATTAATGTTATCATGTGGAAATGACCCTGTTGTCAAAAATTCTATTTATAGTAATGGTGACCTTGACCTTTTACCTAATGACCCCAAAATATATAGAGTTCTTCCCCTTCCATAGGGGAATCATGTGGCCAAGATTGGTAAAGATCCGATATACAGAACTAAAGTTATTGTGTGGAAACCTGTGTGGACGCCCGCCCGCCCGCCATACCCAATCACATAATACGGCCCGTCTCAAGACGGGGGTATAAAAATACTTTAAATAAAAGATACATCATATGATAGATAGACTGTCAAACTTTAATACTTTGATATTTTTGGAGACCATGGTACAGACTACATGTATATAGAAATAACAATCAACACAGATTCACATCTACATCTTTGCATTATTAACGGTAAATAAATTTGCATATTACATCTGCTTAAAACCAATTACTATATATGATGATTATAACCTAATTTTCCCAGCTGAATGACATTTTGAATCAAATGCTGTTCCTTTAATGATACCGACTGGAATTGGTTTGAAAGCTGTAAGATCTTTTGTAATGCATGGCAGATTCACTCAGGATTTCTCCACTCTGGAGTGTGCTACGGTAAATGACAAAGGAATAACACAACATAATATATCCTTCCTCCCTCCCCCCACCAACGAACACCATCAGTCAGTCATTTACCATACAGTCAAACCTGCATTAACTACCACCTCTATTAAACAGTAACTTGCATTGTATGACCATAATAATTTTAGTTTTTCCTTGCAGTGCATTTAATAATAATTCCTATATTAAGCAACCACCTGTCTTATGTGACCATTTTTCAAATTTCAATGTTACTTTGGAAGTACATGTCTAAGTTTGACCAACTGTATTATAACCTTGATTTGTAAACCAGCCAAACATTTTAACTTTTAACAAATGGATGCCAAGAAGCATTGTTAAGCAAATAAATGTGGAAAATATTTTTAATGGTATTTATCAAAATTAACATCATTTCACTAAAACCCAATTAAGGATATGTTAGGTAGACTCTCTGTATTAAATTTAAATGTTATTAATATGTCATCAAATGGACAAAATATTATCGTCTTGATCTGCCAAACCAGAGGCCCCATAATGCATGTAGTCGCTCACCTGATTATCACTTTTAATTTGCTCAGTAAGAGATAATAAAACGTAGATATCAAATTTAGTGCGCACGACGCATTTCTGGAATAACCTTCATCAGGTACGCTCAGAATCGAAAGATTGGAAAGCCAAATAATTTTAAAAGTTTTGCGAGCAAGTAAACCAAAGGGCCTAAACAGGATCGCCAAAATTTTAGGCAAATGATATGATATAACTCATTAGTGGAATAAGTGTTAAATTGAAAAATGAAACTTAGCCTGACTTTTATGGTCCTTAATCTTGTGTATAAATTACAAATGATTTGCTTAAAAGAATCTTAAATTTATATTGCACTAAAACCTAATTGCTTATGTAGGTATATCGTATTAACAGACATGGGTAAAACTTAATTCCTACAACTTACATTTTAAAAACTATTCTGTGACATATGTATGTGATCAGTTATTTCCTGTGAATCGTGAACATCACCTTCTTCTACTCTTAGAAAATTGTTGTACCAAGACTTAATTACAATAAAACATAAAAACTCCCCCAATACTTGTTATAGATATTGATAAAAACTTCCCCAATACTTGTTATAGATATTGCTACAGTTTTCTACACTTTAGATATATGTTGTATATAGAGTAGGTATAAGTTGTATATATATTACATAACAGCTGGCAACATGTGGCTTCATGTTGTCTGTCTTAAGTGACTCAGTCATAATTACTCATTCTTCCTCCCATTAAAACCAGGGATGTGGATATTAACTGGGGGTGGAGACTTCAAACATAAGAGGGTATACATGTATATATAAAATGTTACTGGGGGTGGAGACTTCAAACATAAGTAGGTATACTTATAAAATTTATGTAGAATAGGTTTGGTTTATGGAGTTTTACGCCACTTTCTACAATATTTCAGCTATATCGTAGTGGTCAGTTTTATTGGTGGAGGAAAACGGGATGGGGTGGAGACTTCAATCATAAGAGCCGAGGGGTATACTTATAAAATGTTATGTACACCAAACATTATGCTACATGTGTATTATTATCAATCAGCTATGAAGGTGTTCACTGATGACAAACAGAAGAAACTCTGTATACAGAGCCCTGATAACATCTCTGGTTAATGATGGGCTGATTGAATGTTGATCGTTTAGTCAAATCATTCATACATAATCCATCAATCAGAAAATCAAATTTCTTCTATTATTCTAGGATTCAGTGTATTTTCCACCATTTAAGAGAGATTCATTTCTTACTTAATAACTGAAATAATTTTCAAACAACTTGTGCTTGATTTTCTTTTTTTCTAAGCTGAGCATATAATTTTTTTCTCGAAAAATTATTAAGAGTTTTTAGTTTGATATCTGTTTTCAATAACCAGTACTATACATACATAACTATGATTTATCAGCCAGTAAAAACAGTTTTTTCCCTCCAGTATTTTCACAATATCTCTCCATAACAATATTTAATTTTTTTTGGTTTCATTTGCTTTAGTTTATGAAAAGGTCTATCAAAATGTTAATATTCTCTAAAATCTATGATGAATTCCTCAACCCCTCTCCCCCCAAAAAAGTATACCAATGTAAACATACTTATACATCTACATACAGATGTACATACAAATATTAACACACAAAACTGTACCTATAAATCTGTAAATAAGACCACCCTGAAATAGTCCAGCTACAATCATCAATTATAAAATATACATCTTATATATGAATCTGTCAAAAAAATCAGAAAATCTCCACAAAATGTTACTTGAATAACTTAGTAGTAGCAGCACTCCACCCACCTGCTGATGTCAAGAATTATGTAAATAAACCAAAACATTGCTTAAATAGCATCACTAAATTCTTAAAATAATATCACAACAGATTCAATCCTTAAAATGATTTTTGCTGAGCATCACAGAATATTAAAATAATAGCCCAACAAATTCAATTTAAATCCTCAAAATAAATTTTTGCTGAGCATCACAGAAGTCAGAATATTAAAATAATAATGCATCAAATTCAATTTAAATCCTCAAAATTCAAAATAGATTTTTAAAACTTCTCCTAAGACTATGTATACATGTACATGTCCTGGTTAAAATGCCACCTACAAAGTACATAATTAATACTAGATTCCAACTAATGCCCTGCCTAAGCTCCAATCTAAAGGTTTAACATGTTGAACAATGACATACATAATTTAAATAACTCCACATGCATTCTATAACATACTTGTCAATAAGGGCCAATAAAAAATGTTGTTTAAATCAATTATAAGAGTAGAATGTTAAATGTTTGGACTGTTACACCTGTCATACCTGTAGAGTTTTACCTGAATCTATTTGTTACCTGACATAGTGAAGTAGTTATCATTTTATATGTTAATACAGTAGACTGGTTGACCAGTGTTTGAGTGAACCAAGGTTTGAAATCTAAAAAGGGGATTTAGGTTTATGGTGTTTAACACCACTTTCAACAATATTTCAGCTATATTGTGGCAGTCAGTTTTATTGGTGAAGGAAACCATAGAATCCAGAGAAAACCACCGACCTGTCACATGTCACTAAAAGAAGATTAAAACCAAGCAAAGACTTCACAATAGGAAGTTTCAAATCTGGTTTTTTGTAAAAAAAAAATACCGTAGGATCAATTGTACTTGGTGACAACAACCCTAACCCTAACAAGTACAATTGATGCATACCGTATTTTACAGACCATAGATCAATATTTTTCCCCCCTCAATATGACTAAAAAGTTTACACATGGTCTGATGTAAAATTATTGCAATATCTCTGTCTGGATTCTGGTTCAATTTTCGGTAACACTTCAATTTACAATAAATCATACTTGTCCATGTGCTTAGGACATGGGGAGGGCTTGACCACTACACTACATGTAAATTAACCATTGATATCTGATGTGGCCAACAATGTCATAGTCGAAGGCACTTTATTATTATTAGTATAAGTATTTAGTATATTTTATGGGCAGTTTTGTTCATTGTAATGTATAATATTTATATTTTTTAATGTAATTGTTTATCACTGTAATGACTTTGCCCCTTGTGGGCCCTCTATTGGACAATACAATTCTTATTATTATATGTGAAACAAAATATATGCACCTATCCCCTCCAGAGCCTCACAGTGAAGGCCTGTCATCATTTAACATCCACATAAAATATATATAAAATTGAAAAATTGTTCAGATACAAATTAGATAAAACAGTGTTTCAGCTAGATTTTGAAATCTTCAGGACAATTGTCAGTTTTATCAAAATTTCTTCAGGACATTCTTTAATAATTAAAAATAATTCTTATAAATTTCTTCAGGATATTTTAAGAAATAGGTGGGCAAATGTCCTGAGACCAGTACCTACATGTAACTGAAATCACTGTTAAACAAAATCTTATTACACATGGCAAGTCCTTACCAACACTTTCAGGAGAAACAGGACATTTATGATACATGTAGGTAATTAGTCTCTAGTTAAGTATGGAATGTACAAATAAAAAAAAAATATTTTAAACTTCAAAAATTAAATGAGGTAATAGGTGGACAAAATGTCCTTAGACCATACCTAACTGAATCATTGTAAACAAAAACAAATAACTCTAGTTAAGTATGGAATGTACAAATAAGAAACATATCTTAAAACTTCAAAAGTAACAGGAGGAAATGTACAGTGTACATGCTTTACAATACAAATGTACTTACATCTACTACTTGTATTAATGTCCCACATCTACTGTATAATAAATATACCTATCTGTTCTAGTTACATACCAGTTAATGAGGTACATGTGTGCTGTAAAATGTGGAATGTCATGGAGTGTATAGATGTATATTATTTTGGGAATAACAGTAGGGCTATGTATAGGTAGTGTATAGATGTTTATTATCTGGGGAACATAGGCCAGGTTATATAGCTTAGCCTATGTAGTGTATAGATGTTTATTATCTGGGGAACATAGGCCAGGTTATATAGCTTAGCCTATGTAGTGTATAGATGTTTATTATCTGGGGAACATAGGCCAGGTTATATAGCTTAGCCTATGTAGTGTATAGATGTTTATTATCTGGGGAGCTACAGCCAGGCTTGTTATAATTAACATCAGAAGTCTATTAGTACATGTAATTTCATGCCTGACTCGTACACATTAATTGATACCCTTCAAGACGATCTAGACTGAAATCTCGCTACAATTTTAAGATTCAAAAATATTATAGAGGCACCTATTTACACTGATAGATGTAATCACTTACAACGGTACAGTTGTAACCCCCTCTTAGGCTGTCCCTTATAAAATGGAAAAGTGACCTTATAAGAGAGGTGGCCTCTCACAAGGAGGGCAATTTAGAAGTATTCTACTATATCATTGCATCTGATATCTGGCCTGATAATAGACGTGGCCTTTGGTGGGAATGGTTTTCTAAGTTTTATTTTCAACATTAAATCTACAATATATTACCATAATAATGTTGTTTCAACAACTGACAGTGAATTAATCCTGATTAATTGTATAGGGTCCTTCAGCTATGACAAAGCCACACTTTACCTCATGTCAAAAATCTCATAACAAAATACCATAAATATTTGTGATAAGTAAACTTATAACTTACAGACAATCAGCTGATAATTAAATCTATCTGACCTTAGGTCAATCTGTCAATCAAAATACTGGATATATGTCCTCAAAAAACACATCCCTAATCAAAAATACAGGTTTTTGTCCAGATCTATCTTTTAAACAAGCCTATGACCTATAGGTATTGTATTACAATAATATTTGTATACTTATACATTAGTTAGTCATGTAATTATGTCCCCTCTATCAAAGAGCTTTGGGTTTATGGTGTTTAATGCCACTTTCAACAATGTTTCAGTTATATCATAACATTCACACTTACCAAGGAACCATATATGGGTGTTTTATGGAAATAAACAATTATAAGTTGAATATATCTGTTCAATTAGCATTCATAAGCTAGGTAAATATAATGATTTTTCACCCCCTCCCCTCTCTTGTCATTCCTGCTTCTAACTATAACATACACTCTGACTAAGATTTCCATCCTAGAATTGGTTCAGACTAGAACAAATATAACATCAGTTATAGATGACCGTAGCTTATTTTGACTATCCTATTTTGGCCCTTTGGTTTTATTGCTCCAATGTTTCTATTTTTAGAGTACCAGATGAAGGTTATTCCAGAAAGGTGTCATGTGCACTAAATTTTATATCTATGATTTTCTTACATTATATCTATTCCAATGTAATTTTTTTTATTCCTGACAGAATAAACAGTATATAAAATACTTGCTTCTCAAAGAAGAAATAAAGGATCTAACACCGGTAAGAGGGCAAGACGGAAAAATCTCAGACACCCAAGGGAAAGATTTCTGGTCTCCAAAGAGGCTCGCCGAGTTGGAGACCAATAGAAATCTTTCCCGCGGGTGTCTGAGATTTTTCCGTCTTGCCCTCTTACCGGTGTTTGATTCTTTTTCTCACTAATATTTTATTGAAAGTACAGTATTTTCCTTCATGAGACACCCATACATGAAATATGACGTGACACATATTTTGACGTCATTGAAGAATGACGTCAAAGGTACGGAAAAGGACATCTAGAAATACCAAAAAATGAAAATGAAAGACACAAATATATTTAATATGGTTGGATTAGAATGTATTTAAAAAAAAAACAATTGTTAAATCCGTAATATATCTGTTATTCAGCTATCAGACAGGTATATAATGTGACATTCCCTGCTTAGAATGACATTTTGCGAAACGTAACATTTTTACGGGAAAAGTAGCGTGAAATTCTTATCTCGCCCACAGGTTGAGACAAGGATATCTCACACGGCTAAAAATAGGAACTGTGCTGTCTCATTAGTGAGAAATATTATTGTGAAGTTACTTTAAATTAAATAATCCAAAAAGAAACAAATATAGTATACATTCACAATTCCACCCATAGCACAAATTAATTTATATTTGACATCTACCCAATAATCATACAAGTCTGGGATGATAAGTACTTTTATTCCCCTCCCCCCTTTTCTTCTTCTCCTTGGACAGTACAATACGACAAATAAATATATATTTTACCTCTTTAAATTACCATTTAAACATATCATAGAAGTATATGAGTCTGGGTCAATATGTGCTTCACCCCCCTTTTTTTTCTTCCTCTCCTCTGACTATACAATAACACAAATAAATATATATTTTACCTCTACTTAATCATATGATACAAGTTTTTGATTCCCCCTTCTCCTCCTGCCTCTCTACTGTACAATAACACAAATAAATATATATTTTACCTCTACTTAATAATCATATGATACACGTTTTTGATTCCCCCTTCTCCTCCTCCTGCCTCTCTACTGTACAATAACACAAATAAATAACAATCACCTAGATTACTACACTAACATTTAGTACCTAAAACTAGAGTACATCTAATTAACAGCACATGCTGTGATAATTAAATCATGTTGATTAGTTAATCTTCTAACACGTGGTTAATCTCTGAGGACCATAACTCACAGCTATAAACTATTGTAAACCATTGATTCTCTAGAGAGAGACCTTTCTATTTTTATGTGAGAACACATCTGGCATTTTTTTCTCATTATTGATTCTGAAGAGGTCAAGGCCTTGTCTTTATTTATGTGAGAAGATGTCAAGGCCTTGTCCTTATATGAGAACACATAAATGATTCTTCAATGAGATGAAGGTTTTATATTTATCTATGTGAGAACACATCTAACTCGAATAATTCAGCACCCTCTATCCGCTGTCGCTCCTCGAGGGCTTGAACTCGCCTCTTGTTAAAAATCCTTCAAGTGCTCTCTGAATTACGTCACCAATCAGCAAGCTTCTTTTTCTTGGGTGTGTGCAATTGCACTTCCGTTAGAGTAGTATATTGTTTACAAATATGGAGGTGCACGCCGCCTTGAGTTCTATCGAGACAAAATACTCGTTTAAATTTAGATTTTAGGTTGTTTAAGTCAAAAACATGAATGCAATGTACACATGTGGCATCTAATCGTTCCATCGCACATGTTTACAAACATTGAGAAGCTCACTTCTTTTTCGCGCGTAATTCAAGTAAATAAATACCCATAATTCACTAGGCTATCAATTCTTCCGGTTGAAGGATTTCCCAGGTGAATGCATTCAGGCGTTAATGAAGCAATGGATAGTGAGTATAAACGACTGGATTATTTGGGTTAGAACACATCTGGCATTTTTTCTCATTATTGATTCTGACAAGGTCAAGGACCTTTCTTTATTTATGTGAGAAGATGTCAAGGCCTTGTCTTTGTATGAGAACACATCAATGATTCTTAAATGAGACAAGGTTTTGTATTTATCTATGCGAGGACATCTGGCATTTTGTTGGGGTTAATTATTAATTCTAAATTAAAAGAGGCCAAGGTCTTGTCTTTATTTATGTGAGAACACACCACTGATCCTCAAATGGACCAAGGTGCTGTATTTATCTATGTGAGAACACATCTGGCATTAATTCTAATTTATGTGAGAACACAACAATCATTCTCAAGTGTGGCCATGGCCTTGTCTTTATTTATGTAAGAACACATTATAATTATTTAATAATTCTCAAGTGATGCCAAAGTATTGTCTTTATTTATGTGAGAACACATTAATGATTTTCAAGTGAGGCCAAAGTATTGTGTTTATTTATGCGAGAACACATTAATGATTCTCAAGTGAGGCCAAGGCCTTGTCTTTATTTATGTGAGAACACATGAATGATTCTCAAGTGAGGCCAAGGCCTTGTCTTTATTTATGCGAGAACACATTGAATGATTCTCAAGTGAGGCCAAGGCCTTGTCTTTATTTATGCAAGAACACATGAATGATTCTCAAGTGAGGCCAAGGCCTTGTCTTTATTTATGCGAGAACACATGAATGATTCTCAAGTGAGGCCAAGGCCTTGTCTTTATTTATGCGAGAACACATGAATGATTCTCAAGTGAGGCCAAGGCCTTGTCTTTATTTATGCAGAGTTTCTGCTACAATTTTACAAGCACAAGACAAATGTCCAATATAAGGCAATTTCTATCAGACAATTTGTCCTAAGTAATTTTGTGTTATCAGACAGACAAATTGAGGATCACTAAGTGATCCTAATCTAAGGAAGGGGGTTAGCACCCCAAATTTTGTTTTGAAAAATTAGGCCCCATATACTGCATTCTGAGGGTCTCTGTCAGTGTTCAAATCTTTTAAAAAAAAACCAAGTTTTTTTTACCAGGTCAAACAAAAAAAGTTGTAAATTTCAAAGAAATTAATTTGTATACCGAGTGTACAAACCAGGAATTCACAATGCAAAATGAAATGGGGAAATACAGAGCACTGATGACCAAAAGATTTTTTGTACAACACACTGGTTGGTTAAGTTTGTTATGTTTGTTAAATTCAACTTCAGTGTATGATTATTCTTAAGNGAGGCAAATGCATTGTCTTTATTCATGTGAGAACACATCACTGATTCTCAAGTGAGAACATGGACTGTGGCAGTCCAGTCGGATATATATGTATCAGTGCTATAACAGCTTTCCATCAGTGTAAACTGTTGTATGTTGTATTTTGAGATCTGAATTTGTGCATAATCCAAAATCCCTGGGAAAATACCTAGTTCAGGTATATAAATCTATTTCAAATTTTGATCTGTTCACGTGGAGGACAAATGCATGAAATCAAAATTTTGCCATGGAAAATGTGTAATGGAATGAAAAACATGTTCAGTTATCAGTAAATATTTTAGTCCTTTGTGCATAAAATTAGAAAAAAAAGAATAACTAGTCAAACCTGTATTAAGAGGTCACCTTTGGGACAAAGAAAATGTGGCCTTATAAGACAGGTGACCTCTTTAAAGAGGTTCATTTTGTATGAAATATTCTATGACTGGACAAGAAAAAGGTGATCTTTTAATACAGGTGACTGCTTAATAGGGGTGACCACATATGCAGGTTTGACTACATTGTATATTGAAAGATCCATGACATCCATCACCACCTGAATGGATCCAGATTTCTTTTTTACTTGGGATCACAAGTTTGATCTCTAATAGACAGAGAGAAGCCATCATGTTATTTACTCTCACACTGTTATAGTTTATAGCAGTAATTAAGAAATCTTCCTGTCATCCCTAATACTCAATAAACATAATTATTCTGCCAAGAGTCTGACACTTAAATCTCCTCTCTAGAGGTTTTAAGAATGAAGTTAACCATTGAGAATTTCTTGTAAGTACATTTTTGGAAAAGGGCCAAGAATTAAAAGGGGGGCTATTCAGTTTCATTGATTTATCTGTGGAGAGGGAAAAATAAACAAACAATAACAACAAAAACTTAATAGGAAGTTTGAATCATGAAAAGAAAGTTTAACTAGAGGCTCTGGAGAGCCTGTCATCGCTCACCTGGTAATAATTGGCAGGGTAAATC
>MJUT01053816.1:143965-174963 GCA_002080005.1 Gigantidas platifrons
ATACATTTTTGGACGCTATTTTTTAGTGGTAGCAGATAATGCCGTGAAATTTTGCAGCAAGGTTCTATGTACCAAAGTACATATTCTGATACAAAAAGATCCAATTTAAATCATCACATATTAGAATGGTCAATGATAAAAGAAATGGGGTCATTTTTTTTTAAACAGCCCATATGAGCCCTCAGGGGCTAGGGTTATGGTGTTTAATGCCACTTTCAAGAACATTTCAGTTATACACTTTGTATTGTGGTGGTCAGTTTTATTAGTGGTGGTAACCGGAGTATCAGGAGTAAATCATTGACCTGTCACAAGTCCTGACAAACTTTATCACATAATAAACATTGTATCAAGTACACCTTGGCATTCATGAGTGGGATTTGAGCTCACAATGTTAGTCTGTGACATAAGAACGAAGCCTCCGTTGAAGGAAATAACAAAATGTTTTGGTATTTTGTTTTACATCTTACCTTATTATAATTAGATGACAAAGACTTCAGCTGTTTATTGTCCTTTTCTCTCTATAACTTATCTGATGTTCTTCCTTCTGTTTTCTGTAATAAATGAAGATACTTTATAAAATACATGTAGATACAATTTTTGAAGTTAGATACATATCTAACAAGTACCACATCGGTGGTGTAATGGTTATTGTGCATGCCTCGAGTGTGGTGGATCGTGGGTTCAAGCCCTGATCGGGTCAAACCAAAGACTATAAAATTGGTATTTGTTGCTTCTCCACTAAGCATGCAGCATTAAGGAGAAAGAGCACAGACTGGTTAGCTCGGAATCAGAATGTGTCCGAGTAGAGCAACATGTTTATCCACAGACTGTTGTTTCAGTGAGCTAGTGTAAGCCATAATATTGTCCTGTGAACTGTGTCCAATTGTATCTTTTTCAAATGAAAAATCCCCAACAGACCAAAAGAAGTCACCTCTACGCTTTATTCCGTCCTCAGACTTTATCATAGAAAACGATTGTAACAGAGGACAATATTTCACGGCGGACACTATTTAATCCTACATTAGTACAATAAAAATCCAACTCAGTCTGTTGGTCTAGTGCAAAGTGGACCTCATGATCATCTCATTGAAAATGAACTTGTTCTTGCCATGATATAGCTGAAAAATTGCTGAATTGGCATTAAAGGAGACAGGAAGTGAATTTTCTCTAAATTACAACTAAATGATAAAACGTTTATATATATTTTAGAAAAGGTCACAGAATACTTTTTATAAAAAAAAATCACGTTCTACCCTTATAAAATCGATATTGAAAATCAATTAATATTCCGCGCGCAATTTACTTGCACGGTTATCTACCTTTAAGTAATACGTCACACGTGCCATTCAGTTGATGTAAACACACTGCAAACTACCTGAACATATTCAAAATTANTTAAACAACAATCACTCACTCACTCTAACAAGTAAATGTGAGACTGTCACAAATTTAACAAGTCAAACCCACAAATGTAACTAAAAAGAATTTATCTTCAATATACAAAAAAATGTAGAATCTACAAAGATAACAATAAAAGACCAACAGGTTTAACTCTGCCATATTTTGTGCAAGTACATGTCTCAAGCCAGAACTTTGGATTTCTAATGACATGTGCCATGTTTTTTACATGTTCAGTGATTTGAGGTGAGAGGTGTTTGTTGTTTTGTTGATACCAGTCTTCGAAATTAGATTTTCAAATTTACTGGCCCGAAAACTTCAAAATTAGAATATTCATATAGATTCTATTGAAAAAATTTGGCAAAAGTCACTGGTCCGAATCAATTTTCACTGGCCATCATGCCCATGGGCCACAGGACTACTACTAAAGTTGATGACTGTCATATACATGTACTGTACATGTAGATAGAGTTGTTGACCATTAGTGGCATCACAGTTTCAACTTTCTTTTTAAAAGACTTTTCATAATTTTGAAAGATTAATAGGCAGTACTAGTCTATGCAGATGTAGATGAAAACAAATCTATGAATGATCAAAGGCATTTTAAGGGTGGTTTTAATTTTTAAAAAAAAGAAAAGAAAAAAGTTTAATATACCAGATGGTAATCAGAAGTAATAAATCCTAGGATTGACATTTGACAAAGTGGGAATGTTGTGATTCAATAATGGATCATTATCTCTATACAATGGTCTTTATAGCAGAGATTACCAAAGTCTGTCTCACTTTACCAGACATTCAGTCTGGTAAAGACTCCCTTTTTACCAGACAGAACAGAATTTCACAGGACCGAAAAAATATCAAGCTTTTCCTGCAGTGGTTGCTTTTGTAAGCGTACTTTCTTTCCGGTGTGTAGAATGTCCGGGTACGTAAATACCCTAGTGTATTTCTACCTTGCACTAGTATGTTTATTCCGTCAGAAGAAATACACTAGTGTATTTATGTCGTGGAATTTCTACCCTAGTGTGTTTTATCCTAAAGGAAAGAATTCACTGTTACACTTTCAACCAAGGGCTACCATTTGTCCATTTCTCGTTTTAGTAACGCAACTTAACTGTATATATATTTTTCTGAACATTGTTTGTTAAAACAAGTCTGCTTTGAAGTAAACATTTTGTAGAATTTTTTTTTTTTTTAAATAAAGCAAATAATTTATTTAAATTCACAGAGAAATAAAAATTTTAGTGGATCTTTTTAACCATTTGTCTAAATCAGGAAAAAGCTTGTAATATTTGTCCATTTCAAAGGTTTCAATATTTCCCAAAAGCCTAAATCAAGTCCTCTATTGTATTTTGCACAAAAGGCAAATTTAAATTTGGTGCCAAATTGATATCCGATAATTTTTACATGTCCGGTCTGGAGTGATTCTTGTTCTTATATTTCAAATATTGATATTTTAGTTCATTGAAGTGTTTCTGAGATTGTGACTTTGTCAATGTCCTTGAACTTCATCAAAGCATGGAGGAACGATAAATGATACAATAAAAGAGTTTGGATCTGGCGTTTCACTTTAGCTTTAATCAAAATAAATTATGGACAAATTGGAGATCAAACACTTGAAACAGGACTTTTTTATACAACAAACCCAGTATTTTATACCGGACAGTCGGTCCGGTGGAAACCAATGTTTTTCCGGACCGAATTGATTTTTACCGGATTTGTCCGTCGGAACGGCATGTTTGGGAATCTCTGTTATAGGTTACCCAGAAGTCTCCCAAGTGACTTGGTCATTTTAGCAGTATTCCTGTAAGAAGAATTTGAAGATACCAAAGGGGTAATCAGAATCCGTATATCCAAGAAGAACAGACAACACAATGGCCAAAAGATACAAAAGGGGTAATCAGAATCCGTATATCCAAGAAGAACAGACAACACAATGGCCAAAAGATACCAAAGGGGTAATCAGAATCTGTATATCCAAGAAGAACAGACAACACAATGGCCAAAAGGACAAACAACTATCTACATATGGACAATTTCATTATTAATATTTCTAACAAATTAATAAATTAATGATAATAATAATTCACGTTTTGTTATGCATTCAAGTTAGTAATTAACTTGATGTTTATATGTCCAGTACTAATTTTATTAAATGCTTGATTGACTTTAACTTTTTAATGTGAGTACTCTGATTTCTACTCACTTTTGTGCATTGGTCATACTGCTTTATGAATAGTTTTTTTCTCTAGTTCTGACCAGTTTTATCTTGATATCTGGCTATATATAACCTCTGTAATTTTATTATAATATTGTCAATGTGGAACAAGTTGGACTGAGAGAAACTTATAGGCCGTCAACAGCATTTATAAGGTATTTTGTACATTTATTTATTTATTTAATGTTACATGTAGTATCTTTTTGAGTGAATATTTGCAATAAGAATAAAGAATTTGAATATACAAAATGTATATATTTTAAACATTTTCATTATAATGTTTACAAATTTTAAATTAAGTGTATTGATACTTGTTATAATGAGTAGTTTTCACTTACACTGTGTGTTAAATTGTTTACATTTATAGTTTTTTTTTGCTATAAAAATTGCTAACTGAATTATTGTATTATTAATGTAATATTGAATCGCCATAATTAAATATCAGATGGTATTATTTACCTATATTTGCATTATTGTACTTAATATTTAATAATTTATGTATTTCAGATTTGTCATTGCCTTTATTCTGATGTTAATAAATAAAGTACAAGTATATGAAAACGTTCCGCATTCATTTTTTATTGAGGACCTGATTATCACCTCACTTGGTCATATACAAAACAGACACATAAAACTAAAGTTCAAGTAACATGAACCCCACTAAAAACCAGGGGTAAACTCAGGTGCTCTGGAAGGGTAAACAGTTCCTGCTCCACTAGTGGCATCTGTCGTGTTAATCTAGTTACAAACCCGGTGATAAGTCATGAATGAGGAAAGGACCGGGAAATGTTACGACAAGTGGAACATACAGTATCTGTGGTCATTTGTGACACAAACAAGATATTCCATAACGGTCAACCAAGTCATGGTGGCAACTGTAAAACTTTCGATGTGATGACTTCAACTTTACCAATAGGAACCCTTGCCGGCCTTGGTTCAGCAGCTTTTTTAACCCTCTATCAGTATCAAGGAAATCCCAATAGGAATCACAAGCTCTGGAATATCATATCAAAAGAAAGATATATACTTGCATATGCAGGTGCTGCTGGAAGGTTGCTACATACATGTATAAATGGAAAGTTCACAATGGGTAAATTGATATCATCTCTTTTGTCGTAAAGTTTTGTTCTTAACTGCCCCTCACTGTCAATTTCGAGGTGTAGGTCAAGGTATGAAGCAGACCTCTCTGTATCTGTGGTATCCTTTAATTTATGTCAAGCTCAATGGGATAGATGCAATCAACGAAATCACACAACCTACATGTAGAATTTAGTGAAAAAACATCATCTACAATTTATGTAGATAGCAGAACATGATACATTTTTGTATTAAAGGATCAGGCCATCTCCTTTTCATTTATTTTCTTGAGAAGATGTGATTTACAAAAAAAAAAAAAGGGCCGTGTTGGCGTCTCTATATGGTCCTTTTTTTTTTGGCGGATCTTCTTTGAAATATCTTCCGACAGTATAGGCACACCTCCTAGATATGGAGTCTTTAAACACTCATAAAAAGTTGGATTCTTCCATCAATAAAAGGTCAAATCTATTTACATTTCACATCCACCATTATGTACACAGTCATTCTATTATTTAAAATCTAAAAAGTTTGTCCTTGTGTATTTGATCACCTTATTCTTAAAATCTAAAAAAAAAAAAAAAAAGAAAGAAAGAAAGACCATAAAGAGCTAAGGTTCCGCAGCTAGTGTTGCCGGTGACAATATAACATATTTGTCATGGAGGAGAGACAGGTATTGCTTTACTTTTAGCATCATTTGGGTTAATTAATTAACAAAAACAGCACTTTACTGTAGGCATGGGATATTTTTTCTCTCGTGATATCTATCATTACATCAGTGACTTTATCTAATGTCAACAAGAAAACAAATTTGACGCCAAAACATGTTAGTTTTGTTTTCAATAAACCCGAATAGTCATGACTCATGGTCGGTCGGACCGTCGGGGCACTTAGTCTAAACTGGCAAAAAGTCTGGGCAGGAAAAAGAATTAAATTTTAAGCTTAATTTCATTTGTGATAGATTTGGCCATATTGAATTATTTTTGGGTATTCCTTTGTGAAATATTCCACAATGTTTACCTTGTTAGGACCGAAACTTTCTAGTTTGAATGAACTTGTTGATGAGTAATGCGCCTGTCCAAGATCTGAATCTAGAGCATTCTAATTTCACTTCTGTTAACCCGACCCCAACCTTAAAAAGGGGGGGGGGACTCGAAAATTATATTTAAATATCAACATTTCTAAGTTAATCATAAAAACAAAAAGATTACATTATGTTATTGACTAATCAATGATTAATACATATGATATAAGAAAAATGAACAGAGGCAATAGGGACACCATTGCTCAGAATAACGGTGGAACTATACATACAGCATTGTCATGCATATTCCAACAATCTTTAGACAACAACAAACAACATACAAATACTTTATTGTCAATCAAGACGCCCCGAAGGGCAGAAAAATCATCATTAATTTGTTACAATGATTAGCGTGATTTAAGTAATTATCAAACATTTGGTGCGTTCACAGTCCTTCCATTGTTACCCAATGGCAATTTTATTTACCATTGGTATGACATTGGTAACCGTGTTTACCATTGATAGATTCCAATGGTAGCCATTCTTGCAGGCAGACCACAGTGCCGTAAGTTTTACCAACGCGGGAAAATTACATTTCCAAAATGACGGAAGGAAAGATAGTCGAACTGAGTTCCACAATAATTCCATTGAGTCTGCAAGTTAGAAATATAGATTTTCCTTCAGTTGCCCGTGGGTTACGATATTTCTCCACTCAAGAGAGTTAAATAAAAAAAATTAACTACAAGCCGTCAGGCGAGTGGTTAAAATTTTAAATTTAGCTCTCGAGAGTTGAGAAATCGCGAGTGTTTAAAAATTTTAATTTAACTCTCTTGAGTGAAGAAATATCGTAACCCACATGTATGACATGGGCAACTGAATGAGAATTTCTTTCTCGCATTATTTAACACGAACTTTATTTCAAAAGCCGTCAAACGAGTCAAACGAGTAAAGTGCGGGGAAACGCACGAGACATTTTAATCCTCTAGAGGATTACAGATTTTTCCACCATTGGATCAGCGGGGTTAAAACGCCGTAATAATGGAAGAATTAAGAATTACAAATGCCTAATATGAGGAGACAGATTGAAATTCCTGGCCGATAGTAAGAATATATTATTTCATAGATTTTAGTTTGTTTAATAGATATACGATTCCAAGTCCCCCTTTGACGCCAAATCTGCCAATTTTACTTGGCTGCTGCAAATGGCACCTTCCATATGATTTGGGTGGGGGGGGAGGGGCTGGGTGTCATTTCTATGTCCACTTTGTTACTCTCGGTCGAGTTCAATATGGGGACGTATATTTTGCAAGGTCAAACCAGAGACCTTAACGTGTATTAACCTCTGGCCAAACTGTGCACATCCATATTACTGTATGGGGGTCTAAATCAGAGTAATTATTTTATTCTACCCCCCCCCCCCAACTCGCACACACCCCACCCGAATATCAAATGGTCGGTGTATTATCTCACCGAAAGACTCCCAGCTCTCGTACCACAGGCCCGTTTGCACTTTCTTCCAAGCAGTTATGTCCTAAGCGTTACGGGTGCCTTTAGCTTAAAATCACTTATGCTTCATCTGTAGCATATTAGTATGGATATCGTGTGCACTTTAAAAGTGTTTAAATAAGACTATGCTATGTTAGCAACGCCGTAATAAGAGGATAGGCCATAATTACAGTACCACCATGGTAAGCCAATTTACAATGGCAACTGTTGGTAACCAATGTTACCCATTGGTATTAATGCCACCATTGGTTACAAAAATGTCGTTCACAGTTAATAGGTATACCATTGGTACAATTTTTAGACATTGGTACCAATGGTAATACACATAATTGTACCATTGGTAGATATGTGAACACACTAATTGAAATAAAATAAAATAAAATAAAAATAAAAATAAAATAACAATAAAGGTTTACAGCAAAAGTTTATTATCATACATAGTTATGTCAGTGACCAAAGTAATAATGTAAAGGAAATATCAAAACCCAAGATAATACTGTATAATATTGCATTCTCAAGAGGCAGAGCACCCACTAATCCCTGTGATAAAATACAACAGAGTTCAAAATTGTTAAAATATCATGTTATTTAAATGGTTATGGAGGGGGAATAAAAAAAAATAATAATAAATTAATTAATCAATTAAATATTACACTTATTTAATTTTTTCTTGTCTCAATGTAAATAATTTATGTAACAACTTATAAAGATTATCATATATATATTTGTCTTCTGCAGACATTTAAAGCCAAATAAATTTTGATTTGTTATCTAGATGTTTAAGATTTTTAAACTTGTTTTCAAGTTCCTTTATAATGTCATGTCTGGAGGTTTCCAAAAGAGGACACTCCAAGAGGAAGTGAATTTCATTTTCAATATCTAATTTGCATAGCTTGCAAATTCTATGTTCCACAGGAACATTAAAATATCGCCCACTTTCTATTTCTAATTTATGGGCACTTATTCTAAATTTTGTAATAATTCTTCTTTGGTTTGAATTGCTCATGGTTAAATAATCTTCAAATTTAAAATTATCTTTAAAAAGTCTATATGTACGTAGTTTGTTACCATATGAAAGCATATTCCTGTCGTCTAACAGTCTTTTTTACCATAAATCATTATAATTAGCATGGAACAATTTATAAATTGAATGTTTAATTTTATTCTTGGAACCAATGAGCATATTTTCATTAATATTGAAATGCTCTAAAATGTATTTAATGCAATGATACCATGAGAACTTATTATTGATATAAAGTTGTTTTGAGACATTAAATGCATCCGCTGCCAAACAGTCTTGCAATTCATTTAAACGAGCCAAATATTTAATCATATTTAAGAAAACCTCATGCAGAAGAGGGTAAAGTCCAAGTTCGCCCATCACTGCTGCATTAGATACTGGAGAAATACCACGAGACTGGAAAAACGCCAATATTGTTCCCATCTTCAAGAAAGGCGATAGATCTAAACCCGAAAATTATCAACCAGTTTCCTTAACAGTAATTGTATCCAAGATGCTAGAACACATCTTAGTATCCCAGATAATGGACCACCTAGATAGACAGAACATACTTCATGATAACCAGCATGGTTTCCATGCAAAGAGATCCTGTGAAACTCAGCCTTTGATGACAACTGATGACATAGCAAAGTATTTAAATCAGGGAAAACAAGTGGACATGGGAATTTTGGATTTTTCCAAAGCGTTTGATAAAGTCCCTCACACCACTACACTAATATGGTATACAGGGAAAGACACGTCTATGGATAGACAGTTTCCTACAAGATAGACAACAACAGGTTGTAGTCGATAACGCAACTTCCTACACAGCACCAGTAACATCAGGTGTCCCACATGGGACTGTACTTGGCCCAACACTATTTTTAATCTACATCAACGATATCCCTGATGACGTAACATCTGCCATAAGACTCTTTGCAGATGACTGTGTCCTCTATAGACCTTCGAGGACCTCTGAAGACCACATTTTACTACAAAAAGATCTTGACACCATTGTACAATGGAGTGAAACATAGCAAATGGAATTTAATGTTAAGAAATGTGTCATCATGCAATTTACGTCATCAAAAATAACCCGTTTCATTACACCATGAAAGCAGAGCCATTATAAGTAGTCCACCACCACCCATACATAGGCGTTGAACTAAGCGACTCGTTGAAATACCATCTTCACATTGATAACATCTGCAAGAAAGCTTCAAGTGTATTGGGTTTCTTGAAGCGGAACTTAAAACAGTGTCCACCTAAGGTAACAGAAAGAGCATATCAGAGTCTAGTCCGGCCAAAGGTAGAGTATGCAACACCAATCTGGAACCCCCCCAACAAAAGACCCAGATCAAACAGGTAGAGCAGATACAACGGAATGCAGCCAGATTTGTTAAGAACCAACCATACATGTATAACCCAGAAAAGCCGGACAGTGTAACATCAATGGTCCAAAACCTCAACTGGAACACACTAGAACAAAGAAGGTCCATGACAGATGTCACACTCTTGTACAAGATAGTCCACCAACTTTTAGCTATACCAGGATATATGCCAACCGCTGTAACTGCAACAAGAACAAAGAACAACCACAGTTTGAAATTCCTGCCTTACCACGCAGAATCAACACCTATCAACATTCATTTTCCCTAGAACTGTTACCATCTGGAACACTCTTTCAGAACCGGTTGTGCTTGCACCGTCGCTGCATGGAAGCCTTCAAAGCATCCATCCAAGAGCATCAGCCATGGAAAACCACCACCAACTAACGAGCTTTGAATTAATGTACAGTGTAAATACATGTTATGTTTTAATCACCGGAGTTGAAAAAAAAAATTGGGGGGGGGGGATTATTTGCGCAGAAGCCAAGGGGAGTACATAGAATAAGACTGCAGTGAGGGTTTTAATACTTCTAAACAGAAATTAACTATTGTAATAAAATTCATCTCTGATCCTTATTGACACATTTTTCTCAGATATCTGTTTTGATTTTCTTCAAATTATAATTGACAGGTTTATTCAATGATTTTATATAGCCGTTTTGATTTACAAATGTATTTTTAAATCATAAAAATATAGTAAAGCTTTCCTTTGAAATAGATGTTTACAAAATCCCGAGGCTATCCGTAATTAATGAGAAAAAAAATAGAGATGTATGTCATTTAATTGTCTTTGTCTTTGTACAGGTAAGATTCCTCCGGAATTCAGAACACTCCAATTATGGATAAAATTGAGCCTGACTTAACGGGCACATACTTAAAATAGATACGTATTTACAGTTATGGTAAAAATATTAAGTTGTAGTTAAAAGTTCACCATTTCCATGTTGTGCGAGTTCGGTTAGTGACATAAAAACGTATATATAATTTACATCCAATTCTAAAAAGTATAAAACGTGTACTGTAAAATTGTCGTTTCATACAAGTATTACAATTAATAGCATTGTTAAGAGTCCATTCCGCTGTTTAGCTATTCATATTAGTAAAAACGTATATACATTTGTACACACAGCACTAAAAGATAAAAGCGCGGTCATAATTTGTACAAATGTTCTTTCCTTCATGCGCTCTTCGATTACAGCAATTCATCCGGCGTTGTTAAAATAAATTGACTCATAAAAGGTAAAATCATCATTTAAATATGCTTATAACCAGTTAAAATGTAAAACGATCTCTTTAACGAATGGATCGGATGCTGGACACAGTAAGAGGATAAAAATATGCTATTAGCTGACTTATATAAGTTTGATCAATACCGCAAATACAGTTCTAGAAATGCACTATTAGCTATTGACTATCTGCCTTTCTAAATAATGTTCTTAAGCATTTCAGTCCTCTTACGATGTAACTCAAAGCAGTAGTGTTGCGTGGCTCTTTCTATTTGCACTAAATTCTGGTACGTATATGGAATCAGCTGGTTTATTTTATATGAGATGCAATCCAAGATGATTTGCATAAGCAGCCCATTTTGTTCAAGAGTCTGTGTCTCCCCCCCCCCCATCCCCTTGCCTCTTCCAGAGTTTCATATAGTTTTGTCAGTTGTGTTTTTCTGTTTTCTTCTATAGTTTTACATTCCAGTAAAAAATGCTCTCTATCTTCTTCCTCTTCCCCACATAGTTTATAGATCGGTGATATTTTATTACGACTGAACTTAGCATGCTGGTATTGTAGCATATAAGTATCAGTAATTAGACGTAATTTGATTTCTGCTTTTTGTATGTCATACTTTCGATTTTTTACACTTCGTAATGTGTTATGTGGAGTTCCTAATGGATTTTGCTGGATTTCTAAATATTCTAATGTAGATTTTGTTTGCTTTTCGTTTGTCCATTTATTGTGCCAATAGCTACCAATGGCCTTTTTCATTTCATTTTTCCATTTCCGTTTGTTTGGAGGATTTTGAAGTATTTCTTCTGGAGGTGGGAGATTATATTTTTGGAGCGTATTCCTGATTCTACATATGAATAATTTGTCTTCTTCTTTTGAGTTTTCCATTTCCCATACGAGTATTTCTTTTTCAATGGATGAATCTAGCCTGGCTAAGGTGGTAAACAATATCATTGCATTTTTGTCCAGCGTTGTCTCTATTGGTTCTGCCCCTATTAGTATGTAGATAGCTACTGCTGCAGTTCGCTCTGGAAGGCATTGAAATTGTCTGCAGGTTGCCTTTTGAAGCTGTTCTAATTTCTTCGTGTCTAATGATGTACATGCCTGGATTTCTAGCCCATGTAAAAACCGTGGGACAGCGTATGTATTCCAGATTTTCAGTAGAACTATTGGGGACATTCCTGATCTTGCGTGCAGTCCTGGTCCAAGTAGGACATATATTGTTCGTCTACCTATACTCAATCTCTCTTCAATATTTATTTTCACGTTTTCTTGGTAAGTTATTCCAAGGTGCTTAATTGATTGTACTCTGTTTATTTCCTGGCCTCCTAATATATATTTTTTTCGGATGTGTTTGTGGAGTTTTTTATACATTTATTATTTCTGTTTTTTCCGGGTTTAGTTTCACTAAGTCTCTTTTGGTGTTATATTCTAGGAGATTTAACAAGGCTTGGATGTCTTTACTCATTAGAAAATTCAAATAAAATCTTTCTTTCTTTCTTTCTACAGGTATTTAAATTACGGAAACGGAAAAAATGTGTCTGAGGTCGGACTGTGATACTAAACTTAAATTTTCCTACACTCTACTGGTACCGATTTCACCACTGCACAAGGAACCAGACATTAAAGGTCACGTTCATTTTGGTGAAAATGTGAATAAGGAAGGTCGTTTCATTACCATACAGAAGAAACACATAAAAGGTATTTTTTCTTAACATGAAACCATTTTCAGAGTGATTCTCATTCATATCTAACGATTTCATCTTTTGAGTAAGGTGTAAAAATAATTTTGAAATGACCAAACACGGCACGCATCATCCACATGTTGATACACATGACATGTTTCGGCAAATTACATAACATGCATAGTGACCAATCCCGCACATGTTGATGCACATGGCTTGTTTTAGGGATGTCAAGCAAATAAAAAAATCAAGCATTTATTCCCAGTGTGTCTCCTCCATTTATATAGGTATAATCTGCATGTACATGCACAAAATATATATCTTATGGACTGATCACAGGCGCTTGTGTAGAGTCAAAAATATGCTTGCTATGTACCTAAAATACCACAAGGCTGGACTCACTCCTACTACCCCTGTCACTTCAACCGCTATTCCCCCTGTCAAAATGTCGATAGGACACAAATCGCCTACTGATTTGCGTAGTGAAATGATTTTTTTTCAAGGAAAATCCGTTTTTTATATCTTCCTACCTTCTACACCCCCATACTGACAGATAATCCTCCGATTTTGTTGATGCACGACATATCGTAGGATGCGAAAGTATGTTTTTCCGCCTTTCGATCGTTCTCGGGTTTTATTATTGCCTTACGAAACATACATGAGAAGTTCATATTTTGGCGCCTTGTAATTTGAATTTGGAATTTCTAGTGTTTAGTATTTATATAAGATAAAACCCGAGTACGAACGAAAGGCGGAAAAACATACTTTCGCTTTTGCATCCTACGATATGTCGTGCATCGACAAAATCTGAGGATTATCTGTCAGTATGGGGGTGTAGAAGGTAGGAAGATATAAAAAACGGATTTTCCTTGAAAAAAAATCATTTCACTACACAAATCAGTAGGCGATTTGTGTCCTATCGACATTTTGACAGGGGAAATAGCGGTTGAAGTGACAGGGGTAGTAGGAGTGAGTCCGGCCTTGTGGTATTTAAGGTACATAGCGAGCATATTTTTGACTCTACACAAGTGCCTGTGGACTGATCATTAATACATAATTCTGTGTGCCTCCTAATAAATGTGCAAAATATTTTTCTTTTTTTTTGTAACTGTTGATATAAATGTCATGAATCATATGTAAATCATTCTAATCATTGTAACTAAATTTATTGTGATTATTCTGCTCATCTTGGGCGCTGTGATTAGCAATAAAATCTTTTGTATTTGTATTTGTATTTTGTATTTGTATATCACGAGAAAGGTATTTTTATTAGAAACACAATGATGTAAATATTTTTTCAATGCTTGGAGTCATTCAAAAGTTACAGCTCTTTGAGTAGGACCACCGTCAGCAAAAGTGTCTGTCAAAAACTGCCGTTTTTTTTATTTTTCAGGTGGTCTTTCAAAAATTAAGAATGTCACTAGAAAACATACACTTAACTATGATTTCATAAGTATTTTGGCTTATGCTTCCGTCAAAGTTGCATCAGGCAGACAAGTTTTGTAATCAGTTGATTTAACCGGTTTATTTTTAGCGAAGGTTTTGTTTCTTTTTGCTAATCAAGGTCACTTGCAAGCGTTAAAAGTACGTGATTTAAAACTTTTATGTCCGAGTCAATTGCGCGATTTAAAAGACCGGAAAATCAAAGTCATAATTTAAATTAAAAAAATATATCGGTGAGGAAATGAGAATGTTGCGGAAATATCAACTCGCCGTCTGGCTATCAATACGGAATTAGTTACATTTGTATCGCAAAGATTCGCTTAGGACTATTAACATTTTGTTGTTTTTTAATTATACTGAGATGGTTAAATTCTTTTAAAAATATGGTCCTGGGAGGTCCCATTCAATCTGAAGTAAATTATTCGTTACTAAACATTAGTGATTTTAAATTACGATGAAAGCAATTAAATTACCAATAAATTACACGGAAAAATATATCATCCCCTTTAAGGACCTCAAATGATTACAAAAGGGCATTGTTTTCAAATATTTTAATGAAAATAACGTGATCCGAGCTAAATTTGCAGCAGCCATGTGATGCGTTTCTCTCAAGATGGCGTCGATTTTTCAGTCAGAAGCAAACAAACAACAAGAAATAAATCGTTCGTAAAGAAATATTATGCAGAGAAATATGAATTTTTTAATATTGTTTGTAAGATTGATATTATTGGATTTGATAATTCTAGTTTTTTGCCTTTCTAATAAATTCTGGGCTGTTTTAACGCAGTTTGTAACATCAAAGGTTAACATGGTGACAGATAGGCGAGTGCCCAGCTGACGATACCTTTAACATCCCTACTTGTTTCGGCTATTAACATAACTCTAACATGCGGTAACAGGACAAATTGGCCCCAAACAAGGTCGGCCCCAGGACAACTCGGCCTTATTCAATCCCGGCCCCAAGACAAGTCGGCCTCTCTTTCGAGACAAGTCAGCCCCACTTTTACTTATTAAGTATAATAAAATGAAATAAATTCCTGACCCAAAGACAAGACGGCCTCTCTTTTGAGAGTAGGAGTTGGTTTTAATTGACTTTGTATAGAAAGGTGCATCCAGTAAACACAACAGACAGCTCCAGTGTCAACTATTCCAGCTGTGGGACAAGTATGTTGCCTCCAAAACTTTTTGCAAAATGTCACGACTGTTGGGTTAACAACTTTTGTATTGAAGTGTATTTATTTAGTGCTCAGATGTTTATGACATTACTTGTTAAATGTTGTTGATAACGTAATAAAGAATAAAATTTCCACTAGTATTTATTTCACAGCCATATCTTTATTCTCAAACAACCAATGCATTAGTTACATCGGTACAGAGAACAATTCAACACAACTTACAATTTGCAAAATATATATGAGTATAACAAACAAACAATGGTAAATAGAAAACTAAGTATAGAAATTACAAGCAAGGACATAACATAACATAATTATTCTTTAATATTCTTTGCGAGCTTACTGGACATCAATAACTTCCTGACATTTGATTATGTGAGTAAAGTAGGTTAAATTTTATGTGCCTCCAACAGAGCATAAACTGATACTGAATTATTCATCGTGCGTGCTTTTCTACTTAGCGAGATCTTAAAAATACTGTACTGCTTGTTTGAGTCCTTTTATTCACACACACACCATGCGTTCAAAACTTTCATTTTTAGTTGGGTCGACTTGTCCATAACTAAAACATATTCAAATTGCTACCTACAAAAGGGGGCCGAGTTGTCTTTCAAATGAGGGCCAACTTGTCTATTTTTGGGGGCCGAGTGGTCTTAGGGCCGATATGTCATGTATTCTAACATGCATGTGCATATTTTAAAAAAAAGATAGCCGTCTTTTTTTACTGTTGCCCAGTGTTGGATTTTATCCGGGTTTTTTTAATTTCACTTAAGTCATTACGCCTTAGTTGCAACAGTACTAATATTCTGTATCAGAACCATTTGTAATCATGATTCAAGAAATCGGTGAGCTTAAAATGTCATCTTTAAAATTAAAGGTAAAAAAAATAATATGTCTATTATTTCAGCCAGGTTGAAAAAAAATCATCCTTTTTAGTAATTCATTTGTTCTTTTCCTTAGAACAAGCTGTTCGTTTTGTTGACATTGGTGGAATTGATGACTATCACTGTTTAAACTTTTTTTTCATACTTGAATCATTTAGAAAACCGATGGATGAAGACCAGTCTTGTCTTTGATCGTCTTCCATGTCTATGATATTGACGTCATGCTCACTAGGAAACTCAAATTAATATTTTATTTACCTGGACTGTCGAAAGCTGGTGACTTAGTACGCATCTTCTTCCGACCATGTACATTTTGTACATGGCCTTACCCTATAAAAAAATGTTGGGTTTTGTGGCATTGTTTAGACACAGAATTTCAGAAAGTAAATGCTTGCTTTCAATTAAGTAAACCAAGCACAAAGAATAATTTTTTTGTTTTACCTGGCAAACTGCAATTCTGATCAAGAATAAGAATATTTATTATTCCAATCAATGGACCCACAATAGGGGCAAACAAATTGCATACATTGATTATTGTCATTGGAGGAAATTATACATATATATATATATATATTTAAACAAAGTATTGCAAAAATTTTCGACGGCACAACCGTCTTCGTCAGTTGCAAAACATAAACTGCCAAGAGATACAAAAAAACAACAAAACAAGGTCATAACCCCTAATTGTGATACTATGACCTCGTAAAAAAATTTTATTAACTAAAAATTATCCTAAACATTATGAATAAATAAAATACACAAAGCTCAAGATCAAACTTTGTGTAATTTAAAACCTGTTAGACCGATTATTTTCTTTTGTTTATACCCTCTTGTTGAGTGTTACACATCTTAATAAACAGTGATTCGCGGGTCTGCCTATATATTGTGTTGTTTTTTCTTGAAATTCCTCATTTTGATTTGTTTAAATATGTTTATGATCTCCATGAAGATATATTTTGTTTGATTGTATATATATATAAATATAAATGTACAATGTTTCTTGTCTGGTTCAGAGCCTTAAAATTTTAATTAATAATATAAACATAAAGAGAAAAAATATTTCAGTATCATAAACCCTGTTTCAGTTTTCTTGTCTCAAGGCACTCTATTATATATTTTCCAAAAATATTAATTATTGAACAATCTTCATCACTATATTAATATTTGTATCATGTAGGTTAGACAGTTGAAAACGATGATACCAGGATACTCATTAAGATGAATTAGCTCACAAATTTGCCTGTCATAGCTCTTGTGCTCAAAATCTAAAAGTTTACTAAATGATCAATATCATGACATTTTATGTTATGGTCCATTTCTCTGTGTCAGATTTTATGAAGGTGTTGAATGACTTTTCTAATTATTGACATCAAGAAATGGATTATAACATAAAACGTCACAATATCCATCCATGACCAAATATTCATCAGAATACACAGGTGGGTCAGATTTTATATTTCCAGAATAGAATTATTAGGACTTGTTTTGAGATTTGATCACAGGTGCTTGTGTAGAGTCAAAAATATGCTCATTATGTACCTAAAATACGTGGTACATGTATTTTAGGTACATAGTGATCATATTTTTGACTCTGCACAAGTGCCTGTGATTTGATGGGAGGTAAAGAGAAAAAAAATAGCTATGAAAGCCAAATTTCAATGAGATTATTCCTGGACCTAAGGTTACAGGTCATAGGACCAGTCTAACTTGTCATAGTTTCATGATTTAAACCTGATCTCCCTAATGGAGAGTCACGCCTGTTAATAACAGAACCTTTATTTACACCAGTCACATGTTTTCATTTGTGATGCTTTGTGACTGTGTTGTATTTTTATCCAATAGAATTCCTGAAAGTATTTACCTCATTGTCATGCTTTATGATTGATTATTTTTGTTGTCTTTCATAAGGAAACGAACAACAACCTTTCACCTCAAATCTTTGAAGTTTGATCGTACAAAAACCACAAGATATGGCAATGGAAATCCATGATCTGGCTTCGGACAGGCACAAAAATGTAACATAGTTAACGAGTTAATGGGATCTGAACCCTCCCCCTCTCATAATTGTATCCAACGACAATACAGATATCAACACATGTTAAAAGTGCTGCACAGGTTGCTTCCATTTAATAAGACCACATACTTCATAAATGTGAAAGACAACATATACATAGACTGTGTAATAGCAGGGTAACTTCTCTGAAACCACTGAATCATGTCAAAGTACAGAGGATATAAACCTTACAGGTGTATGAGGTTAGTTACCTCCCTTAGTTCATCAATGGACAAATTTGTCTGGATTTATATATATCTTATAAATGAAATCAAATATTTTTAAGCATGTAAAGATTAATAAAACAAAACATTTTGTTTACAACTAATGGTCAATATCAACAGGTGATTACGTCATTTAGTGTCAAATCTTTTTAACTAGTATCTAAAAGTAAACAATAATATTACATGTACATTGTATGTGAATAATCAATATTGAACTGACCGAATTCGGTGATCATGAATTGCTGTTTTTTATTCTGATCTGTCACCTGTATATGCTGTTTATATAATATTTGGTGGAAAACAGGTTAATAATTTATATTATTTTCGGTACACAACAGACTGACCTGATTTATCTTATAGTTTTTATACTGATCACGACCGGTTAAATTGTTATTATACTGACCATTTTGATCAGTAACCTGTTATTTACATGTGTGACGATATTCCAGGATCATAATTAATGCAATATATTTTGTATATAAGATAGAAAATTACTATATCAAGCCAGAGTTTGGTTCAAAAGGGGTGGATCATATTGTAAAGTACAAATGTAAGTAATTCTTAGAGAACATTTGACTTCGGCTGTAACTTTTATGATGGGTCGATCTAAAGGGAAGCAAATTTTAAGCAATCTTTGCCAAAAATTAGTAGCCCTAAGCCCATGTCTAAAAATGATTCAGGCTAGTGAAAATTAGCATTAAATTTGTAAATATTTATTTGTATATTTTTCACATATTCTACTTGGTTACATATTCTTGAACCATGATTAATTCTATCAAATATTCACACAAATTCTGAAAATCATTCAGTTTTCACCCAAAATTGTAAATTATTTGGTTTTCCAATCTTAAGATTTTGTGTGTAACTTGATGAATGTTATTCCAGAAATGCGTCGTGCACACTAAATTTGATATCTAGTATTCTATGTTTTTATTTCACGTCTTGTGTCATGTCGAGGCTCGTGTGAGCTACATGTATTGTCATGACTTTTGTCTCCATTGTTATCTGTTAACTTGTCATTTCAAAAAGCAATGTTAGTTATGAAGTTGTCTTATTTTTTTTGTCATTTGGAAATCCATGATGGAAGCACTTTTCTCCCATTATTACGGCGTTTTAACCCCGCTGAATCAGTGGTGGAAAAATCTGTAATCCTCTAGAGGATTAAAATGTCTTGTGCCTTTCCCCGCATTAATTTCAAACATATTCATTTCAAATTTTGAAATAAAGTTCGTGTTAAATAATGGGAGAAACAAATTCTCCTTCAGTTGCCAATGTGGGTTACGATATTTCTCCACTCTCGAGAGTTAAATTTAAAATATTAACCACTCGCCTGACAGCTTGTGGTTAAAATTCGTAATTTAACTCTCTTGAGTGGAGAAATATCGTAACCCACTGGCAACTGAAGGAGAATATATATGTACGTTATTAATGACATGAGAGAATCCGATGTGAAATTGAAATTGTTAAAAGAAACTTGGAAACTGTTCAAGTGATGAACCCAAACTGTACAGAAGTAATCATTCAATGATGCATTTTATAAGTCCCCTACCAGCGAAAGCCGAAGGGGACTATAGTTTTAGGTTCCATCCATCTGTCACATTAAAATTTTAAGTTGTCCGGACTTTTTTTGACGTCCTTTGATATATTGACTTGATATTTAGTATGTGGCTATATCTAGATGAGTTACAGTTAAAATAAGTTCGAATTTCGTTCCGGTCGAATAATTTTTGGCTGAGTTATGGCCCTTGAACTTGTAATTTTTGTTCAAATTTTAAGTTGTTCAGACTTTTTTTTGACGTCCTTTGATATATTGACTTGATATTTGGTATGTGGCTATATCTAGATGAGTTACAGTTTAAGTTCGAATTTCGTTCTGGTCAAATGATTTTTGGCTGAGTTTTGGCCCTTGAACTTGTAATTTAAAATCTAGTAACTGCAAGGTGATACATTTTTGTACTTCTAATATTTTAGGTCCTCTGATTTTTGCCACCAGTAGGGAACAATGTATTGCTATGTGCAATACTCTCAGAGTTCTTGTTCTATGTGATTTTATTATGTCCACGTCACTAAGTGGCTGGGACATACATGTATAGTGTTACCCATGTCCGTAATTCCCAAATAAAACAGTTGCGACCATTTTTTTTCGCTATGCTTGGAGATATTGACTTGATGTTTGGTATGTGGGTGTATAATGATAAGTTACAGATCATGTTACATTTCGTTCTGGTCCAATGATTTTTGGACTTTGAAATTTGGCTAAATATTTGGTTGTCACCACTTTATTTCACTTTGATTTGAGATATTGACTTTATTTTAGGTATATGAATAAGAATAAGAACTTTATTTACCAAATCAAGGACCCACAAGGGGCATAAGTATTACAATGATTAGATATTACAACAAATACAATGCAGAATAAAGGATTAACTCATATAAACATATACAAGCTGTGAAGCATTAATCCAACCAGATAGTATATAGAAACTATCTTGTAATATAATATAACAAGGCTACCTCAGCAGTCCAGAATACATGGCATAGGACAGAGATACATGTACATGTATGTGTGTTGTATAATGATGAGTTACAGATCAAGTTTACATTTCATTCCAGTCCAATGATTTTTGGTTGAGTTATGGCCCTTGGACTTTGAAATTTGGTCAAATATTTCATTGTTACCACTTTATTTCACTATGATTTGAGATATTGCCTTAATTTTTGGTATGAGAGTGTATAATCATAAGTTACAGATCAACTTTGAAATTCATTTGTTATTCTTAGCCTACAGTATAATACTGTATTACTGAGGGAATTAAAAAAGGGTGCGAGCTTCCTTAATATTCACGGCGGGGACATTCGTGTCGTTCCGACACATCTAGTTTTTTAATTGTAAAACGTCGAACCTTGTTATGAATACTTAAGGGAAAATATATATATATTTTTTTTTATCTATAACTATTAAGCTTATTGAACCAAAACTGTGAATAAAATAAAATAATCATTAAATAAGTGTGTTAAACAGACCTATTAAACTAGTTAGGAAACAAAAGTCAGACATTATGTTTTGTAATAAATAGATCTTTTCAAACTAGGTAAGAAAACACTAGGTTTTATTTTTTTAATTGAGATATAATCTAAGTTAAGTTGTCTACTTTCATAAAACTTATTTTGTTGTTAAACATTTTGTTCTTGTCATGATATACAGTAGAACCTGTGCAATCCGACACCTGAGTTTTCCGACGTCCTGTGACATCCGACAAAAATTTATGGTCCCAAAGTAATTATGTTAAGTAAATTAAAACCTGAGTATTCTGACATCCTGTACAATCCGACACATTTCCCTGGTCCCTTGGTGTGTCGGATTAGACAGGTTCCACTGTATAATGAAAAATTGCTGCATGAAATACATTGTACTGCTCAGTCACTTGACAAGACAAAGGCTGACATTGAACAACTATCAGCCAATCAAACTCAACCGTTATCAAAACAAGGTTAAAAATGTTCAGTCTGTTTTGATTTAAAAGTTGAGCATATTTAATTATTTCTGAACAAACTTCTAACCTCCTTAATGAACTAAGTACATGTATATACATTGATGTATTGGACATTTATCTATATATGAACTTCAAACTCAACTTATCCACACACTCCTACCCATGTGTGTTTAGGTTCTTAAAGAATTGCAGTGTTCACAACTAGACCTAGAGGTTAATGGTTAATATTTACAGTCTATTAACTAATGCAGTATACAGTTCCCTGATTTTACAAATTGCTTTTATGATAATATGTTGATTGTGCATATAATAATTAGGAACTTGATCTTGCCAAAAACAGTAATTTTTGGCTGAGTTACAAGAAGTGCCAAACTGAGGCTATATATTGTGAATGTACTAGATATTCTTATCAAATTTTAGTATGAGAGTAGATAGGTGGGCATATGACATGGGTGGGTAGGGAAAAAGAGAACTACTTTGTCGTCTTTGTGTATTAATTCTCCCCTCATACATGTGATACAGTTAAGAACCAATGATTTATAAGATATACATAGTTAGTTGTACATGTTTGGGACATATTGAAAATAAATATGTTGCTTTTTAATGATGATAATTAAATTTATCCAAGTATTTTATCTGGTTTCCCCCCATCAATAAACTGACTGCCACGATATAGCTGAATTATTGTTGAAAATGGCATATTAAATTCTTTAGAGTTATGAATATTTGAAAATGGCAATTTAAAAAAAATATTTTCAGTAGACAGTATATTTTTCAATATATGTTCTCAACTGGAAACAATAATGTTTTCACAAAATTTAAACACCCACTCCCCCTTTATTAAACATGCATATATACAGTATAATATTCTGATAACTAATATCTTTATTTCAGGCATTTACAACCAGCAGAAGATACAAAATGATGTCTGGTGTGCTACGTCTAAACAAAGGTTTCCCTAGAACTGGAATACCTTGGTTAAAGTTACATGTAAGTCAGAAAATCAGCAATAATATATTTTGCAAATCTTGATTGATTGATTGGTGTACAAAAAAAAAGTTTTAAAATGTCATAATGTTAAAATTTGAATTCCACAGGGAAGCTTATCGTGGTGTGAAATTAATGCTGACGGAAATTTTCAGGAATATTAATTTATGTGGTTCACACTTCACGACAAATTAGAAATGAAAGTAATTGATAAAAGTACATTTCATTCCTGCTGCATCCTGACTCTCAACAAGTTTTGATGTCAAGAAAATCACATTACAAAAACGGTTCACAAATTCAAAAGCGTAGGAGATACGTAGATGGTTATCACGAAAAACATAAAATTATTTTGACTGAAAATAATTGAGACCGTGTGATATTGTCCTCAGTATGATACACAGCAAACAAATACCAACAAAAACGAAACACTAGGAAGACAATCCTGATCACTAAAAGTGAAAGTAACCCATCAGCCCCTGGCTTCGGTGATAGACATGTACAAATGTAGATGAAATTTACATGAAATGGTATTTACTCGTCGAAAACTGTTAATTTTACAGTTTTGAATATAACACAGTGTATTGAGGTATTCAAAATTAAAAAATGGATGCTGTTGTCATGGAAGCCTATTCAGTAACATTAAGCAATTCAAAACAAACTATTTTGTTAGAAATATTTCTATAAATGTTAAGGACTGGAGCCTTGTTTGAAATGTTTCTAAAACATTTTGAATTCCAGCGAAACAAATTAGTTCTCATTGCTATAGAAAAAAAGGTGACAAGATGAAAAAAAAAAAAAAAAATACTGCACCATGTTGTGAAATTATGTAGGTTTTCTTAGCTTTAGTTATATAATACACATATCAAAAGACAATGAAAATACATTTTAACAGCAGATTTTTGCACAAGAATTATCAAATTTATTCTTCTGTTGCCATCTACAGCCAGACAAAAATTTAAGAAAATTTTATACTATATTTTTTAAATATTTTTTTTTTCTGAATTAATTTTTCCTGTTATGAAAGACAGTTGTAAATGTGGGTAAAACAAATGTTTGAAACTGCTACAATTGCCATGGAAACATCAAAATTAACATCAAAATTTACAATTTTACAGGGTGAAGCAGCAACAGGTGTTCCTAAGAGAGCTGATAGATTTGTATCACAGACTGCAGTGTTTCTAGCCATGTGTGGTATAGGACTCTCAATGTTTTGTACCAGACAATTAACTGAAGAACCATCTACATGCTCGTTAATGAAACGACAGAAATGAAATGATTTTAGTATTTCTAGCGATTATGTTGCAGCTTATTAATTTTACCCAATCATATGACTAACTTTTGTCATTAAAAACAAAATGGCTGAAAGATGTTTTTCGAAAGCTTGCATTTTTAGTTATGAAATTTATTCGTCCTGTTCACATTTTCACTAAATATTCTATTATACCTGTACAGATATTCTATTATACCTGTACAGGTATTCTATTATACTGTACCTGTACAGATATTCTATTATACCTGTACAGGTATTCTATTATACTGTACCTGTACAGATATTCTATTATACCTGTACAGATATTCTATTATACCTGTACAGGTATTCTATTATACTGTACCTGTACAGATATTCTATTATACCTGTACAGGTATTCTATTATACTGTACCTGTACAGATATTCTATTATACCTGTACAGGTATTCTATTATACTGTACCTGTACAGATATTCTATTATACCTGTACAAGTATTACTACTATTATTAAAGATACAGAATTAAGAATCTTATTTTTAAGAAACACCTTTCGTCACAAATAAACAAAAAATTATTCTAGAAAAATATAATACAGATTTGTTTTGCCCATACATGTTATACATGTAGATGATGTTACAGTTATCCCCCTCTTATAAGACCCCTCTCACTAGAGGTCGCCTCTGTTATATATAGACACATGTATAATACACGATGTTAGTATAGCACTGGTAACAGAGGTCACTTTATGCTGAAGTGGGGTTTTATAAGAAAGGGATCACTGTTTTATAAGGACATTATGAGTCTGAAATGGAATTGGAAAGTTATTTTCCAAAAAAATAAAACCAATAAAAGTTAGTAACTATGGCAATTATTTGACAGGGAAAAATTGAATACTATGTGTAAGTATTTCTTACAAAAAAATCAATAAAAGATACATGTAGCTACTGTGGCGATTATTTTAAATTTTGATTATTTAATACTGTATTTCTCAGACTAGCTAATTGGCATATTTTTTTCAACTGGTATGTCCCAAGTTATCTCCCTTATAAATGATGTGTAAAGGATACATTGATGTACATGTAACATGATCTAATTGTGTGTAGGTTGTACAGGGAAACGAGTGAAGTAAATTGTGTGCCATTTAATGTTACTTTGCACACAAAATGAAAATACATTTATATTTTTACTTTCTTTCATTTGTGTGTGACTGTCAGTTTGTGTGTTTTTCCCCCTCTTTTTAATCAAATTAAAAGAAGTCACATTTTAAGCAAATTATGAGCTGTTCAGTGTTACTTGTCAGAAAAATGAAAATACAATGATACTGATAGTTCTACTTATTTTCATCGTTTGTGGGTTTTTTTAATACAATATTTATTTTGTAATTTGACCGTCTTGGTTACAGTTACATTGTACATTATGTATTAGATTGGTGTAAATGTGTGTGGTCTGATGTGTAGTAACTACATATGTATTACAGTCTGGCTTGTCTTTAACTAAATGTGTATTACAGTCTGATGTGTCATTATTATACAGTCAAAACTTTGGGTAACAGATTTAAACTCTCGGCTAAAATTTCATTTTATGAATTTCGTTGTTTGTTCTAGATCATGCAAGTTGTAAGTTGAAATTCAGGTGGAAAATTTCACATGTTTGAAGTTAAATGTGCAGACAATTGCAAAAGTTTATAAATTTGAAGAAACGATAAGTATGTTCTTTTACGTACATCTCAAATTGATGTTTGTATAATACACATATTACCTTTATTACTTATTGTATAATACACATATTACCTTTATTACTTAGAAGAAGATACACTGTACTTCTATTACTTTCAAGTTTGTGTTAGGGGTTTTAAGGACTGTCAAATCTTGGGTAATCTGTGTGAGAAATGAGAAATATATATTTTTTCTTTGATGTTTTTAGTTTTGCATTTCATCTTCATAAATTTTGTAAAATCTCATGCATAATTTACGGATTTCCAAAACTTGACAGGGGGGGTTAGAAGGCATGACATTATATAATATAATGAGTCAAGAGTTAATCAAGCAAACTTTCTTTATTGTTATAATTATGAAAGTAAAATTGTATGCATGATAACATTGCCAATCATAAACCTTCATCTTATCCCATACCAATGCAATTATTTCTGAGACATAGCCCTGAGATAAAGCATGTTGCCCAACTTAGATGTTTTGACCATATCAAGAAGTATATTAACATATTTATTGTTTTTATAACATCCAAATGAGTAAGTTGACATTGAAAAGAAAGTCAAGTTTGATGTAATTGTTGATTGTAGTGAATTTGTATATAAAGAATATATAGGTGCATTTGATTATCACAACACAGATAGCACGAGGGGTAATTTAAGCATGTGTATTTGTATTGAAACTCAAACAATGGCAGTTAAAGTTGATCGGGAGAGGAAATTTGAATGAAGGAATATAGATATTGGTAATCGGCCCAGATGCTTGATTTTAGGATAGATATACCGGTAATAAAAAAATGTATTGAAGTAATATTGTATTGAATATTTCAAAGAGAGATAATCTTCAACTTTTGCCAATTTTTCATTAATTTTGAAAATGTATTTAATGAATTTGATCTTGTTAATTTAATATGCATCACAATGAAATCAATTTCAAAATCTTCACAGGGTTTCAGTTTGGGGCATTTTCTAGGCAAAGATTTTGAGAATGACCTAAACTTTGAAGACTTTTAGGACAAATATTTAGTTAAATGACTGATAGGAAATACCACTTTTAGGACAATTGTCTGTAACATTATTAGGTCTAACAAAAACCCTGCTTCAAATTCAGATGTTTGCAAGTTTTCAGAAAAACGTAGCAATTCAGAAAAGACACATTGATTATAACTTGTATTATGTATAAAATATCGGTAGTCTGCATATATTAAGTCATTTTCACATATAAGTAGGAGAGTATACTCTAGTATTGTGTTCTTGCAATTTTATTTCAAAGCTCTGAACATACTCGTGTTACCGGTGTAGGCTATTCAAACACATGCTTAAATACATTGAAGATGAAGATATTTTTTTTCTTCAATAAACCTGATCTTGACTAGTATTCTCTATAGAGCGATATAAAATTGTGCATTATATGCGTAATATATTTTTAAGTTTTTAATAAAATTTGTTTTACTGTTTTTTTTGTTAGTATTACTATATATTCCTGTTGAAGTTAATATATAATTTAGTCAGATGAAATAAGAGTATTTTTTATCAGAAGAGTGCCATCATTGAAGTTTCATAACCCTACTTCTAGGAGGTAGATTATGGGTTTGAGACCCAGTCCTGTCCAACCAAAGACTATAAAATTGGTATTTGTTGCTTCTCTGTTAACCATGCAGCATTAAAGAACAATAGCAAAAACTGGTTATCTTGAAACAGAGTAATGTGTTCTAGTGGTCCAACATGTCTACCTGTGGAACCAGCACTATAAAAATCCAACTTAGCATGTTGGTCTAATGCCTAGCAGATATCATTATCATCTCATATGTAACTTGTTTTCCCCATGATAAAACGGAAGAGTTGCTTACTTTGTGTTAAACAACAATCACTTATTAACTCTCTCGTGACTACTTACATTCTATGTACAACCTACCAGTGTTAAAACAAGATTGCAACAGGAGTGCTTTCATTGAAATTTATAACCGTTCTTGTACTTGTGTACAACATAACAAAAATTGAAACAAGAGTATTATTACAATAGTGCCTTCATTGAAGAAGAGAAGTTTGAAAATACCAGAGGGGGAGGGGGTATTATTCAAAAGCAGTTGACCTAAGGACAGACAATACAATGGTCAAAAGTATAATTACAAACAATGATATTCTAAACACTACACAGAAATCTAGAGTGAACAACACAAACTACACAGAAAACTAGAGTGAACTACACAGAAAACTAGAGTGAACTACACAAACTACACAGAAAACTAGAGTGAACAACACAAACTACACAGAAAACTAGAGTGAACAACACAAACTACACAGAAAACTAGAGTGAACAACACAAACTACACAGAAAACTAGAGTGAACTACACAAACTACACAGAAAACTAGAGTGAACTACACAAACTACACAGAAAACTAGAGTGAACAACACGAAAAAAAACATTTCCTTCTCTATGCACAGCTGACCAAGATTGATCATGTTTACTGGTATTTTTATATAAAGGCCACTCAAGCCAACCTGAAAATGTGTTTTTTTAAGAGCAGTTGCCCTTTATATATACAGGTTAAATTTATAGGCACTATTCATTAATGGGAAAAATGAGACTGTCCTTTATAGTCAGTGATTTATTATACTGGTGGCCTTTGGACTGTATAATGAATGGAGTAATACTGACAAACATAATAAAGTGGCAGTCAGACAGAGGGAAGTGCAGTAACTATTGTATATCTGTTCTTCCAGATTTGATTTACCATAGTTTAAATAGTACAAGTAAGACAATAAGAATATACAGTGGAACCTGTCTAATCCTACATATCAACAGATCATGGAAACGTGACAGATTGTACAGGATGTCCGAATACTCTGGTTTCATTTTAGCTAAAAGAAATAATTTTGGACTATAAATTTTTGTGGAATGTCACAGGATGTCGGAAAATTCGGGTGTCGGATTGCACAAGTTCCACTGTACATACAGTTTTGACATTGTAAGATGATCCTCAGGTTATGTTCACAATTCCAAGCATGACATTACCGGCTTCTCAAGCATGACATTACCGGCTTCTCAAGCATGACATTACCGGCTTCTCAAGCATGACATTCCCGGCTTCTCAAGCATGACATTACCGACTTCTCAAGCATGACATTACCGGCTTCTCAAGCATGACATTACCGGCTTCTCGTTATAAGATTTCCATATGTGTTGTCTTCTTGATAAATATTTTTTGGGTTTAATTAAATAAAGAGTTAGTGCCCCTTGTCCATACTTTTATATGTAAGCAATCGTTGCTTAATCATAGCCTTTACAAAAAGACCTTTCAAATTTCGACTCTCGAACTTGAACCACCCAGCTTCTAAGCCCAGCTTTGTTGATTACATCACCAAAAACATGGATGGGAATATTATAAGCACCCCATGGATTTTTCTTCTATTTGACTGCATTTTAATATATTATTGTTTTAATACCACCTTCAACAACATTTCACTGTTCTATCAATATGTCAGCTATATCGTGGCGGTCAGTTTTATTGGTGGAGGACCCGGAAAAAAACACTGACCTGTCGCAAGTCACTGACAAACTTTATCACATGATGTTGTATCGAGTACACTTTGCCCGAGTGGGGTTCGAATTCACAACATCAGTGGTGATAGGCACTGATTGCATAGGTAGCTGTAAATCCAACTACCATACGACCACGGAGTAAACAGTGATAACGACTGACCTGTCAATAGTAACTGTTGATCAGTATCACAATTATTGTATTGTGTGCACATTGTGGTGAAAGTGGATCTGATTGTATCAAGAGGGGAGGGGTGTTTGGGATCCCAATAACCAGTTAAAGCTGATACATTTTTTGTGGCAGATCCAAGCCAGGACCTGGATAACCAACGTCATATTTCATGGTCTTTTTTTGTGTGAGGTGATTGTTCTTTTTGTTGATATTGGTGGAATAGTTCACCATCACTGATTAAACTTTCTTTTCATAATGGAGTTTTCACATTCTCATCATAAGAATATTTAATGGACATTTTCTTATTGCGTTGTCTTCTTATTCAAGCATTGAAAAAAAATAAAGAGTTCTTGCCCACTCTTCATTTTCAAACAAAGACATTTTTTTCTGGCTGCATTGTGATGTGGATTAAGCATTCCAATGGGTACTAACTGTGCTCAGCTACTAGCCAGTTTGTTTCTACATATTTACAAGGCAGATTTCATTCAAGGACTTCTCAAGAATAAATATATAAAATCATCCCAGACTTTTAATTCCAGATTCCGCTATTGTAGAAATATGATGTTCTGTCACTGAACAATTCTCGATTCGGTGATTATTTGAACCTTATCTATCCAAATGAGCTTGAAGTGAAGGATACTACTGACACTCAAGAGTCTGCTTCTTATCTTGACCTTCTATGCATTTGACAACAGAGGACGATTGAAAACAAACGTGATGACTTTATTTTTCCAATAGTCGACATTCCTTTTATCATTAGCAATATTCCAGCATCACCGGCATAAAGAGTTTACATTTCACAGGTCATACGTTATTCTAGAACTTATGCCCAGTACAGTGATTTTCTGGACAGAGCTCAGTTGCTGACCTGCTCAAACGAGGCTACGCTGCTACTAGGTTGAAGGCATTGCTACAAAACTTCTACGGTCGTCATCACGATCTGGTTTACCGTTACGAAATATCTATATCTCAAATGACAATATTATTGACCCTTTCCTTTTTACGTAGTTTTTGTCTTTCCTCCATCATTGAACATATATATATGTATGTAAGACGGCGGATGTCTTGTAAGAAGCAGGATCTGTTTACCCTTCGTGAGTACTTGCGTTCACCCAGGTTTTTGGTCAGTGTTGCTCATCGTTTAAGTTTTCTTTGTTGTGTTTTGTTTAGTTTTGTTTGTCTTCATCTTGGGTCTTGTGTACCTAATGTCAGCGTTTCTGGATTGTCCATTTTTGATTGCCCCACCTACTTAATGTTGTCAGTGTTTCTGGATTGTCCATTTTTGATTGCCCCACCTACCTAATGTTGTCAGTGTTTCTGGATTGTCCATTTTTGATTGCCCCACAAATTGCACGTTTTTAATTTTATTTGTGGTTTCATGAAACAAGAAAGTAATGCTGTGGCCTCTCACAAGTAACAGATGATCAGTGTAGTAATTAGACTGTATTCTGTAAACTTGTTTCTGATTAATACTGTGGCCTCTCACAAGTAACAGATGATCAGTGTAGTAATTAGACTGTATTCTGTAAACTTGTTTCTGATTAATGCTGTG